>JASGAU010396968.1:0-11892 GCA_030220045.1 Australoheros facetus
TTTGTGTTTACTTGTGTTGTCCTTGACTATTGTTTAAATTGGTTTGATGTTCCGAAACACTTAAGTGTGACAAACATGCAAAAAACAGGAAATGAGGAAGGGGGCAAACACTTTTTCACACCACTGTATGCAAAACAAACCACCAGTATGCGTTTTAATTAGTTAAGCAATTAAAGCCAACAGGAAGAGATGATCACAGGGACTCTATCTGTGTCTGTGCATGTAGGGATTATGATTTTGGACCCTTTGACACTTCCAACTTTTCCAGTGTTCACGCCTTGGTTTACCCTCTGTGGACAATTGACACAAACATCTGTGTCTTTCTTTTAAAGAAGCCTCCTTCTAGCTTGTTATTGGTTCATGTGGTTGAAGGAAGTGGTCGTCATTGTTGCTGAAAGTGGGTGTGAGTGCTGCATTTTTAAAAAAGTGATTTATGGAACTCTGGGTTCCCTTTTTTGTCTTTACAGCTGTGGTTTCGTCTCGACTGAGTGTCTCTTAGACACTTGAAAGGCTTCATCCTTTGTCTTTCTGTGCATTAAAACCGAGGACTCGGGCCTACTGATCCTGGAAAAAGTGCAATAAATTCTTGAACTGTTTCTGGACTCGAATGTCAAATTTAATAGAGTTGAGAAGATGAGGACCTGCTTGTTCTCATTTTAATGAGAGTTGGATAACAAGGTTGCAGAGATATTAGAAGTTATACAGTGTTATATAATATTCTAAGATATATTTCTGCTTAAGCAGTCCCTGATTTTTGTATCTTGGATATCAGTAGTAAAAAGTGCTCTCTTCTGAATTCAGTGTCAATATTTAAAACTCAGTAATGCTTGGATCTGCTGAATCACATCTCCTTATAAGAATCTGATATCTGCTGCAACGCCAGCAATGATTAATTTGGGATTATTGGAATGTTGTATTCAGTAAACAGAAGCTGGGGCCCAAAAATGAAAATGTAAACACCAACAAAGCCTCAGTGTTTCCACTGAATTCAGGGGAAAACAGGTTAGCACAGTGAATGGTTTTATTGCTCCCCCACGGGGAGCTCAGTACGTCTGAAATGAGTTATCACCACAGACATAAATCTACTCTGACACGACTCTGCCAGCCAGGAAACAAATCAGTCAGTGAGTGCGCCCAGTGTGTCGGCAAAGCCGACAGCCGAATGGACTGATTGGCCGACTGGGCAGCCGGACAAGCAGGATTCAGGACACTGGCTGAGTTAGAGCTGCTTCCAGCAAGCACTGAAGGAGGAATGTTAGCGATTCAGTTATTTCACACTGTCAACAGCAGCGGTGCAGGGACCATAAAAAACTAAATACTATAAGTTGCAAGTGCGGAGCCACGAAAAAGTATTCACACCCTTGCTGAGGCTGTTGTAAATGAATGTTGGTCAAGCTCCCACACTTTTTATGAATTTGCTGCAAGCAGATAAAGAATGAGCACATTGTAAAATATGTCCACCCAAGTCAAATAAAAATACATACATTTTCAGAACAATGTGATTATACAATGCACATTTTCAGATAGCTAGTTTGTCCCTTGCTCAATAATAATATTTATTTGGTAAAATAAGGCTTTTGAAAATAGTGAAATAATTGCAAATTGCTTGTGTCTTTACAGAATCTGTGATAGCTATGTTTTCCTTTTTAAACAAAATCTCTAAAAACTGCAATCTGATCAGTTTTTCAATCAATATTATTTGGCAGTGATTAGTTTATTAAGAAAACATGAAAAGCTTTGACTAACTTGCGACAATAACTTGATTATTTTCAAAAAACTGAAAAATTACAGGATGGACAGTGAGATGACAGGGTGGACAAAAATTTGTTAACTGCTGACATGAGTAGATTTATTAAGAGCTTTCTCAACAAAAGTGAACATTACAAAACATAAATATGAACATTCATAAGCTTTTTGCATCACAATTAAGATAGATAATAGGGTCTAAGGTGGCAAAAGAAAGTGTATGACAAATTGCTTCTCTGGGAGTCACTTCCTAAGTTCTTCATTGTATCATACGCAAACTCTCTGCATTTTTGTCTTAAGTTGTGTGACTGTTTGCTTGTGTCCAGTTGCCATTTGACTAACATAATCTTTAGGAGGGCAGCACGGTGGCGTGGTGGTTAGCACTGCTGCCTCACAGTTAGAATGACATCTAGAAAGTCTGGGTTTTATTCCACTTTGGCCCGGACCTCCATCTCTCTCTCTCTCTCTGTCTCTCTCTGTGGAGTTTGCATGTTCTCTCCGTGTCTGCGTGGGTTTCCTCCGACAGTCCAAAGACATGCAGTTACTGGGGTTAGGTTAATTAGTCACTCTAAATTGCCCATAGGTGTGAATGGTTGTCTGTCTCTCTGTGTTAGCCCTGCGACAGGCTGGCGACCTGTACAGGGTGTACCCTGCCTCTTGCCCTATGTCAGCTGGGATAGGCTCCAGCCCCCCGCGACCCTGAACAGGATAACTGGAAGAGGATGGATGGATGGGTGGAATCTTGTAGCAACAAGGATGTTACTTTAAAAAAAAAAATCTCAATTGTACTGATGCATTTCTCCCACAGCAAGTTAAGGCAGCAGGATACTCCTCTCGCTATAATGCTGCTCTGATGTGTTTTTGGTTGATCCATCTTTGAGGCCTGAGTAGCTCTGCTGCAAATCAATCTGTCAAATTTCTCGACAGGGTTCCTTGAAAAATCATTCCTTGTGAGCAGTTGTGAGGAAGAACAACATAAAGCTGTGCAAAAGGGCAGAAAATGACCTGGAAAAATCTGAAGAAAGACAACGACTCAGTGTCTGTCTTCACAATGAAGCCCAATTTATCCATGAGAAAAAGCTCAGTTTTTGGTTGTAAACGTAAAAACAGAAGAAAAAAAAAGACTTCAGATTTCTCCCAAGAAATCTGACCAAGAATAAACCAGTGTGTGTTTGTGTGGTGAAGCTAGAAGGGCCTCTCTAATTCATCCAGCCAGGCCACCGGCCATAGAAGTCACTGAATAACGAACTGTCTCACTGGCCAACTGCCGTACTGGCTTTCTGGCTGATGAGACAGTCAGGTGATTACAAGGACGCCATTTGGTTTTACAGCAGAATAATATGGCCACTGTTCGCTCTCTTTCCTTTCTCTCATGCTCCATGAGGATATAGAGGGGGTCGGCAGGGGAGTAATAAAGATTTTAGGGAGCTGCCTGGCTGGTTCAGGGGTTAGAGGGTAAAGAGTGGGGATTTATTAGGGCCATAAATCAAATCCAGACCTCCTTACTGACATCCCTTCCTCTGTGACACCTCCTCTTTTTTAAAATGGGTCTTTCATGTAATATTCATGCATCAATAAATAGATAGATGGTTTAAAAAACTGTTACCTCACTGTAAAAGCCACACATACATCAAGACTTTCAGTTCTGATGTACAAATCTTCCTCTGATGTTTGTGAGCGTGTCAGCTCCATAGAGGTTCAACTGTACTCCAAACTGTCCTTAAGGACCCCTGACGCCTCTTTGCTTTAAGTGGAAACAGGGATGTCAGTTAGTTAGTACAGAGGTCCTCCTTCAGCTGCAGAGTGCAGGGTAAAGATACCTAACTTGAACTTGATGCAGACCTATGCTTACGTCTTAGTTTCTGCATCTTTTTGGGGATGGATGAATGTTTTTGTGCCATAATTCTGTGCAGTGCCAGTGAGGCTTTTGTGTGTAAATATCCAAGTCTGATGAGATCTGACTGCAACACATTTGGTTGAATAAAATCAAAAAAATTAACAAAATGATTTATAGGCTCAGATGCTTTGAAGCAAGTTTCTGCTTCCAGTTGCTGCTGCTCATCAAACATCATTTCATGCTTGCAGCCTGACAAATATTTTTGCATGCGTTTCCTCCCTTAATATAATATCTGTAAAGTGGATTTCTTTTTCTTAAAAAGTTTCCAACCTGCATTGTTTAAATTCACATTTATTTGCCTGAAGTCATATTAGACAAAGATAACCCGAGTAAATACAAAATCCAGCTTTTAAATAACGATTTCATTTATTAAGGGAAATAAAGTTATCTAAATCCAAAACTGCATTTTGTATTTACTCAAATTATTCTTTGTTTAATATTAAACTTGGTTTGACGATCTGAAACATGTGTGACAAATATGCAAAAAATGTTAAAAAAAAATCATGAAAGATGCAAATATTCCACTCAGTCGAGCCACTTTCCTAGTTGGTGTTCTCCCCGTTTTCGTTTGCTCCTAGTTTTCCTCGTGGTTTTTGTCAGTTTCCTCTCATTTGTGACCTTTTATACAGTTATTTGGACTTTGCTTCTTGCCTGCTGCTCACCTCATTGAATGCCTGGCCTGTGCCCCACGAAACCATTGTAAAGACTCTGAGTGCCAATCACTGCTAACATATAGTAGAGCTAAGTGAGTTGATTGTTAGCAGAATTAGCAGTGAGCCATATTAAGCTTTGTTGAAAGGTCCAGTTCAGTGACTCAGATTAGCTGAAGCCTTTTTAATTGCCCAAAGCGGCCCTGCCATTAACAGCTGATCGAGCCGCAAACTGTATTTGGTAACTCAACTGGGAACAGAACTGAATGGATTTCTCCCAGCCAACCCACAGCTACTGTCATTATGTCATCTAATCCTAACCTCCAGCCCTAACAATATCCATAAGTGTCTCACATGGTAACTTTATTGACCTTCATTTGCAACGTATAAAATGAATTCAGAACCCTGTACAGTTGTTATAAAGAGGTTAATTAGCGATGGAGACCAGAAGGGTTTTTGTTTTTCTACCCGGCTGTAAATGTGTTTATTTCCACTCTGAAGTATTTTATGAGGATTTTTGAAGACAGACTACAAAAAGGCCGTTAGAAGATCCACAATTTTACTCTGGCCTCATTTTTCAGTCCTCGACGTTGCCGCCGTGTCTGGAACTGCTGTCTGATGACTCTTAACTTCTTCTTCTTCTATCGTTCTTGATTTCAACACGTTGATTAGCGTTGATGTGATTTTAATGTACTACTTTACCCTTTTTTTTGTTTCATCTGTGCTGATTGGCTTGTTTGTTAATGCTAAAATCAAACCCATATAAAAAAAAGGCAAATGTTGTGATAGACCAAAGTAGACAGTGAAAACAAACCTTCAGAACTCCTCTTCCACCACCGGCCTCTTCTCTCAGTGTTCAGAGGCTATTTTAATCATTAAAGGCTTAGGAGTGCTGTGGGAGTGTGTGTGGGTGCTCTGATTGAAGGGATGCCATTGAAGAGCATGGTTTTGTGGTCTGAACTAACAGTATGCAGGACGCCATACGGGCCTGGGCTGACACAGCTGCTCCACACTAAGATCTAAGCCATATGGTTATAGGGTGGGTGTGGGGAGGGGGGAGCGGACGGAGAAGCAGTGGGTGGGGAAGGGGATGCTAAAGCATCATGTTATTGTACGCAGATTAACCCTAATCCAAATTCTTAATTTCACTGTTCTCACTAGGATGGAGAACTGACCGGCATGGACAGGGTCTGTGTTGGACACAACTCAAAGAAAAGCCAAAGAGACTCCCTCTCTGTCCTTTGTATCAAATGCTTCGTCTGTTTGGCTACAGGAAAATTTGACCCAAAACTTTTGGCAGGTCGGGATTAACCCACACTGACCCAGAGACACAGTAATGCTTTGAAAGCATTACATTGAAAGCATTACATTTAGTATTACAAATGGGGTGTAAACATAAAGTTCTGTGACTTCAGTCCTAAAAACCACAAACTGTATTTTCTTCACAGTTTTTCTATTGCTGCATGTCTGCTGTGGTCGAATGGTGTCCATCAGGCCAGGAGCATGATCGGGAACATGCTCGGCTTTTATTTCAGTGGCCAGACCTAGCCTAGGCTTGGTCGTCTTCTCCCAAATAAAACTCAACTTAAAGGGTCACCATTAGGGGCAGCTGTGGCTCAGGAGGTAGAGCAGGTCCTCTAGCTAGAGGTTTGATCTCTGAGTCACACAGTCCGTTTGAGTAAGATACTGAAACCCAGATTCCCTGTGATACAGCCAACAGTGTGCCAGTGTGTGTGTGGTAGGTTAAAGTGTTTAAAGAGATATAATAAAACCCTGTGCAACTTGCAAAAGTACTTTGAGTGCTCAGTAAGAGTAGAAAACTGCTATATAAATACCAGACCATCCACAATTTTGACACACGGGATGAGATTCGGCATGCATTATGCAAGTGCACATTTTATTTTATGGGCTCAGTCACAGAATTTTATGCTTGCCCCTCATGTCAACAATCACAGGAAGAGGGTAAATAAATCTTGTTTGTCAAGAAAAGTGTGTTTAGCCACATTATAAATGGTCAGCATGGGTTTGAACCCCGGCTGGAACCTTTCTGTGTTCTCCCCTCCAGGTACTCTGGCTTCCCTCCACAGTCCAAAGACACGGACGTCCGTCCCTCCATCCATTCTCTTCTGCTTATCCTGTTCAGGGTTGCTATCCCAGCTGACAAAGGGTGAGAGGCAGGGTACACCCTGAACAGGATAAGCGTAAGAGAATGGATGGAGTATCTTTAACTGGCCTGCAATATCTATACGTCCTGCAAAGTATGACCCTCAGTCACCACATTATTAGAAATGCACCAGGTTGAATCAAACTTGAATGAATAATCCATTTTTGTGATTATTTTTCATGTGATCATTTGATTTGATCAGAATTTAGGAAAAAAGGGAAAACAAAATCAAAGCCTCAAAGCGACTCTTTTGTTTTCCAGCAAATAGTTTGAACCTTAAATCTATTTAAAAATGTGTTAAAATAATTTTCCACCACATGGTTGCATCAAGCCCTGCAACAGACTGGCGACCTGCACAGGGTGTTCCTGCCTCTCAGCTGGGATAGGCTCCAGCAACCCCCATCCTCCACCCCGTTACCCTGAATTGGATAAGCAAAGAAAGATGGATGGGTGGGCGGGTGGATGGATGGATGGGTGGATATATCAAATTTTTTTGTTGAGATCATGTAAATGAAAACACCAGAAATTCAGAGAAGTGCACTAGAAAATGAAACAGACCCTGTTTTCTGTTGTTATCAGTTCAATCCACTGACGTCTCTCTCCCTGTTTACAGACAGTTCGCTCCTTGCTTCCTTCGCTCAGCCTAAACACCCCTCTCTCTCTCTCCCATTGACATACCAAGGTCCTCTTTTAGCGTGCCTTCATGTCTGAGGCTCTATTTTAGCAGCCTGCGTCTCCAGCGAGTGTGGCCTGACAGAGGACGTTTTCAAACCAGCCCTGACATTGATGAAACACCTCCGGGGAGCTGTAGTTAAACACACCGTGGTGAGAGTGCTGACTGAGACCATGAGTCTATGTGTGTGTGTCTCTGTGTTTATGACTAAGTAGTTTTTCAAATGTCACTTGGCAAACAGGGACCTATTTGATGCTGAAACTTTGAATACCCACATACATTGGGGGAAAACATTTTTCCAGGTAGCTGCCAAATGCAATTTAATGCTTTTTATATATTTGGAATAACAGTCTGATTGTCTGACTTTTAGAGGAGGGTGCTGTATTTCTGTTTGCCCATTTAGTATTTTTCTAATAACTATCTTATGGCTTTAATAAAAAGCTGGAACAACAGCAAACTTAAAAGTTGTCATCTCAATTCTAAAAAGTGCAGAACCTCAGTATGTTCACAAGCAAGAGAGGAGAGGAGGGCTTGTGGGTATGAGTATGAGTGATCAGATAAACTGAAAGTGGAGATTGTGGCTCTGGAAGAACGCAAGGCAACAGGAAATCAGGAATCTAGTGTCCTGCTCTGCCCTACTGCATGCCTTTTACTACCCTGTTGTGGTCTGGTCTTTCTCAGCTTTTTGTGTGTGTGTGTGTGTGTGTGTGTGTGTGTGTGTGTGTGTGTAGAAACCGAAAGAGAGTGAATGTATGAGAGAAGACACACACATTCTAACCCTCGAAGTGACCACCAGTCAAAATGCGCTCCGTTACAAGTCTTGGAGCTCTAATTGGTCCTCACAAAGGCAGAGGTCTATTTTTACACACATGCGTGTATAGAAGGAGCAGAGCAGTAGTTTCCTGGTTGTGGAAGTGAATGTGACTATTACTGAGCTTTTAATGTCTCCAGATTGCAAACCTTGTTCCTGCCCCCGCATCCGCCGGCACTCCTCCGTCCACAACTGTGAAATTGGGACCATGTGTTGCTGCTGTAGTCCTCCCTCTTCTCTTCTTCTTTCTACACTCCTCATCCTAAATACCCCCCTTATCAACTGCACAAAACACGGGGATTATAATTCAGTTTTTCTTTATATTCCACAGTCTCCCCTTGTAAACAGTCATGGTGTTTTGAATACTTTTTAAAGTCCACACATCTAACTTGTTGTATGATGTGGGCATAATGGACTTTTCTACGAAGCCAAATGTGAAATGGCAACCTTTTTGCACGCACTGTATGAATCATTTGAAATAAATAATAGTAAATAAGATGGCCATGCCCTCAAAAACATGAGCAGAATCAATTTCTTTCAATGACACAGTCACATTAGAGTAAAAATAGAACCTCCGTGTGACTAGGAAAAATCTGTGATTTTTTTTCAGCAATTGCAAGTAGCTGTGGTGAGCAACTGGTGACCCAGAGGCTGAGGATGTGACACCCTCAACCTCTGGGTGACCACTTTCACTCACAAGGCGATTGCACGGGTTGCCCAGTGGGTAGCAACCAGTTGCAGTTCAACTTAGAATGACTGCAACCACTCTCAGATTGTTGAAGGTTTGCAGATAATACCATATAATCTTTGCAACAGGGGACTCAACTCATCTTTATTTATTTATTTATTTTTACTTTTTATTTAAACTTTATTTAACCAGGAAGGTCCCATTGAGATTAAAAATCTCTTTTTCAACGGAGTCCTGGCCAAGAAAGGCAGCAACAGAATATAAGTAAAACACTGTTAGAAAAAACTCATCTGGTTGTATTCTGGTTAGATTCCTATAAAAAAAAAGGAGGGTTGCTGAGCGCCTGCATCATTCTGCAGTCAAATCATCGTCTCTCAGTGACCACGTCAGTATTTCTGGAGGAATTTCTCAGTTTCTGTTACAAATCTATGAGGTTCTGGCTGGACTCTGAATATAAGTGCCACGGCATGCAGAACACTCCTGAAATAATAATAAAACAAGCTTCCTACAGGTTATAACTGATCCATGTGGGAAACCACACTGTGGAACTGCTCAAACCTCACATGACAGCCAAATAAGTCTTAAGGACATGCCTGGAATTAAGCGGCTTAAGAAATTCTCGCTCCTTCTTTTCCACTTTTCCCTCGGGAGAGGCCAGTAAATAAAAACCAAAAACCTGGAATTTAGACCAAGAAATGAATATTAAGGTGACAGAGACTGCTGACAGGGCACAACGTTGGGGGAGTGAAAGGAAAGCTGATGTTTATGTGTTGGTGTGTGTGGGTGTGTGTTTTTAGGGGATGCTGAGGTGGAGAGGTCACATCTCACCGGGATGCAGGGGTCAAGTTTATTTTTTCCGGCAAAGGAAAAGGGAAGGAAGAGGGTCAAACAAATAAGATTTAACTGGTACAATCTCCTTAACATACTCTTGATGTCATGTTCCTGTCACTTTCTAATTATTGTTTTTTATATTGTGTATATCTTGTGGTTTGGTTATATATTTAAATGAGATGCTTGTTTTGACCATAGCTCAAGCTCATAAAATATACAGTTAGGTTTGAAATCAAGCAAACAAGATGAAGATCAAAGTTCAGCCTTTAAGAAGTGAGGGTCCTTAGCCTCAAAATACTTTTTTCACCACAGAACAGACTCTAACCCTGTAGGAAAAGCACAGATCTAAAAAGTAAAGTCAGTCATACCAATTCACCATCTACCATGGCTTAGTAAACAGGTCAAGAGACCAGGTGATGTTTTGGTAATGTTTTTTTGACTGCACATTTTTGCATTCTTACATGCAGCTCTGTTGGGTAATGCCTAGAAGAGTTCAGGTCTGAATGTGAATGCTGAGGTGACTGTGTCCTACATGTGAGATAGTACAACCTGGTTGTCCTGAAATTGTATGAAGCCAACAGTTTTATATATATATATATAAAAAGTTAGTTAATCCCTCTGAAGTGTGTGGGTGATCATTTCAGAAGTTAGTGCTCAGTTAAGAAGTACTGAAGGCAACAGAAGCAGCTGTGATTGACAGCTGACTTACGTGCTACTCTCCACGACTCCTGAACGCTGACTCAGACTTTTGAAGCATCTGCATTCAGTCCTTCTGCGTTCTCTGTGTTTGATAATGTTTCGGTTGCTTACCGTTTTCAGGCACATTATTTCCAGATCTTTGACAATCACTAGTCTGAGTTGTGCTCAGATGGGTGTACAACAGTACAGAAGCAAAGTAAGTAATTAAAATGTATTTATATAGCGCTTTTCACAGACAAAAAGTCACACAAAGCGCTGTACAACAATTAAAACACAATGTTGAAAACATATAAACATTGCCATTTTCAAAAGAAAAAGAATAAAAATCATGTCAACAGAAAGCCTGGTTAAAGGAAAAGTTTTCAGAGCTTTGGTGCCACTACTTGAAAAGCTCTGTCCCCCCGGTCCTTAGTCTTGTACGTGGGACAACTAAAAGATTTTGAACTTGTGAACGACGGCAACGTGCAGCAGTATGTTGAACAAGAAGTTGGGATATGTAGTCTGGGGCTTGTCCATTTAGTGCTCTGTATGTATGTGTGAGAATTTTAAACTGAACTCTAAAAGCAACTGGGAGCCAGTGTAAAGGGAATAAAGTAGGGATAATGTGTGCTCATTTGCTAGAGTGGGTTAGGAGTCCAGCTGCTGCATTTTGTATTGCTTGGAGGTGTGACAGAGATGATTTATCTAAGCTGGTAAAAAGGGCATTTTGATAATCTAGGTTTAATGACACAAATGCATGAACAATATTTTCCAGATTAGAGGAGGAGACAGTAGTTCTCAATTTAGAAATGTTCCATGAGTGAAAGAAACAGGAACATGTGATAGATTTTATATGTGAATCAAATCCCAAGGAGGACTCAAATACTACATCAAGATTACAAACAGTGGTTTTTGCAGGTGAGCAAAAGGAAGCAATAACTTAACTGATATTTGAATGAATATCAGAAGGCGCTATAATCATGGCCTCGGTCTTGTTGGAGTTTAATACAAGGGAATTACTGGAGAGCCAATCACTGATCCGGGATAAACAGTCAACTAGGGTGGACAGCCTATCCGACTGGTGAGGCTTAAAAGACGTGTACAGCTGAATGTCATCAGCATAAAAATGATAAGAAGGTGCCCGGGTGGCTTAGTGGTGAAGCCAGTGACCACTTACATATACCGCGTTGCGGTGCGGGCGGTGCGGGCGGCGCGGGCGGCGCGGGTTTGAGTCCCGGCCTGTTGCCAATTTGCCCGTGTGTCTTCCCCTGTATCTTTTCCCCATTTTCTGTCTCTCTCCACTGCTGATAAAAGCTGCTGTGGCCAAAAATGCAAAAAAAAAAAAAAACGTAAGAAATGCCCGTGAAAGACTGAATGATACCAGCTAACGGACAGATGCAAATGGAGAATAACACTGAGCCAGAGATACCAGCCAAAATCTTATGCCTATTTAAGAAAATGTTATGGTCAATGGTATCAAATTTTGTTTCTACCGCTGGAAAAAAAATCTTTTTTTCCCACATTCCGTAAGTAAAATTTTCAGGTTATCTCAAAATTCTGACTTTTTCTTTTTTTTTGGTCAAGTTTGAGTTTTCTCAGCAATGAGTTAGTAAGTCGAAATTTTGAGATAATAACCTGAAATTTTGACTTATGTATGACAATTTATTTTTCAGTGGCAGAAATGAGCTTCCATACAAAAAAGGTCGAATTCAAGTCTACTAAATAAAAGCACCTGTGTGATGGATGAAAAACAT
>JASGAU010396975.1:0-10555 GCA_030220045.1 Australoheros facetus
CAGAAAATGAAGAAATGCATAGACAGGCAAACGGCTCTGCCATGCATGCTAAAATGCCATCTCCAGCAGCTTAGCTCAAAAACAGCACACACCAGCATGCACACTCCAACTGCCTCCACTTACACTCTGCAGTCCACCCTCAAAACAACAAGCAGCCACACTCCAGCCTAAAAAGGACTCAGGATGCAGCCTCAACACGATCCACACTGAGTGTCATTTTACATGCTCCTCGAGCAGAACGGTGCAGGACTAACGGAGCATAGCTGCTGTCATTTTTACAAGAAGGAAATGAGTCAGGGAAAATATCCTCTCTGTGTTGTCAACAGTATGAGTGTTTTCTTCTCATTTTGTCATTTTTCATCTCGAGACAGAACATAAATAGGCTTTTTTGAAGGAAAAAAGAGCTCTAGATGTACCTGCATTACGCTCGACGTGCCGCACCACCATCATCAAGAAACTCATTTCAACTTTCACAGCTTGTGATTATTTAGACAGCTACACAGCAGCAGCTGTCAAAACACACAGACACACACACACACACATGCACACACGCTTCTAAAGATACTGAACACTTTTGCTCCTGATGCAGAACTCAACATTTACAAAAAATTGATTATTGCTTTCTGAAAGTTCCAGTTCCAACCCTTCTCTGGCATTAACACTGTGGGACGGGAGGTTCCTGGTATGGGTTTCCATTGGCAAGAAAGTACTGACCCTGTACTTTTGTCCATGTACTGTAGGTTTAACCTTTGACACTGTGTATTTAGGAATGTGGCCTGAATAGAACATTTTACAAATAAACTCGAAGGAATCTCAGAGAATCCTTTTTTTGCCAAAGTCTGTCCAACAATATAATGACAGAGATCCAGACGGTACTAAAACATCATCCCTGCCAAATATCCTTCAAACTCAGCCTGATCCTGTTTGCAGCATCACACCCTCTAAAAGGAAACATGGAAAGATCAAATGCCAGTGATTTCACTGACTGTGGGATCGCTGTAGGAAGAATACATTATAATACACACATATTTAACAGATGTAGCTTTGAACAATCGCCGGATTTTTAAACACCATCAGAAGTTGAAATTCACTTGATTAGGAAATGATGTTTGTCATGCCTAAACTAAGCCAGCAGTTTTTAAACATCACAGTCCAATAAAAACAGGTGCAATCGTTTCCTGTTAGTTTTATTATGGCTGCTGAAAGCATTGCAGAGGACTGCACCCCCCCAGCTTCACGGCCAGCTTTTATCAAAGCCAAGTGGTCCACAACAAATGATGCCCTGACAACAATGGCATTGATGTTAAAACGTCACTTCCATTCTTTTGGGAAAATGAAAAAATAACTATTCACTTGCCAGTGTGAGTTATAAGTAAGTCAGTCATTATGTATGAGCCATGCACTCTGAAGGCAGAGTACACCCACTACACCTGCTCACCTGTGGCTTTGATTGAAGGTTAGTAAGCCTTGGTAAAGTTGGCGCCCTGCTTCCCAAAGTAAAAGCTCTCATTCATTTTTTAAGAACAATGTTTCTTGGGTTACAGTTAGAGTTGTGGCTTTAATCACAATATAAGACAGATAACCTCATACCGCTCTCTGAAATAATCATTAGCATTAGAGGTGGTGCTGTATGCCAGGAAGCATTGATCAACTGCTATTTGAGCGATGCTCGATATTTCATTTCAGTGCAGCTACCTTTGGCTGCTCCCTTTTTCACAAGCTGTTTCTAAAATGGAAGCATATTGATTATGGATGGCTTTTTCTCTTAATAAATGAATTCACCTTTTAAAAACTGCATTTTGCATTAACTCAGCTTATCTTTGTATAATATTAAAATTAGTTTGATGAGCTTAATCATGTAAAAGTGACATAAAAAAAGAAATCTGTAAAAGGGTGGTTTGTGTGTGTGTGTGTGTGTGTGTGTGTGTGTGTGTGTGTGTGTGTGTGTGTGTGTGTGTGTGTGTGTACTGTATGTGAGGCCCTGCCTCTGCAAACTGTGTATCCACCAGTCACAGGTGTCCCACAGCTCCTGAGCTCTGCTGTCTGCCAGCATGAAATGACTTTAACTGCCTTTAGTGGCGTTAGCCGCCAACACTCCAGTTAGCAGAGTGCTAATTCTGAGTTTCAAGAGCATTTTTGTGTTGCGTTTTGCTGTGAGTGTTGAATGAGCTCAAAGCCTGTGTGTATTGCGACTAACTCCAACACCCAGTCCTGGAAAGCCAGGTCACGTTTGTGGACAGAATTCTGGGAAGAACTCCTGACCCTCCCCCCTCTAAGTCAACGGACCCACGCTGGACTCATTCTCAGCGCTGGTGTCACCTCCAGAGGAGGCTGCTGATAACCACTCTGCATGCTAGCTCTCCCCCTCAGAGAGCGCCTGGCTTTGCTACACTCTCTAATCGGGAAGATGTTTTTTCACAATGTGATGAACAAAGACTGTGGAGTGTGGACCACAGTGCAAAATGCACAT
The DNA here is from genome assembly GCA_030220045.1 of Australoheros facetus. Classification (NCBI taxonomy): domain Eukaryota; kingdom Metazoa; phylum Chordata; class Actinopteri; order Cichliformes; family Cichlidae; genus Australoheros; species Australoheros facetus. The sequence goes on from JASGAU010396975.1 coordinate 2,471, forward strand.
TAAATACTTGGAACTGTGGGCCACTTTTCTACAATTACATCCATTTTTGGACAATAAAACATTTTTGTAATTTTGCCTCAGCACAATCACCACAGTGGATTTCAGATCAAACAATTATGAAGTGATCAAAGTGCAGCTTTCATTAAAGGGCTTTAACAAAAGCATTGTGTTAACTGTTCATGAATTACAGCCATTTTTAAAGACTCCAAATTAATTTAATAATTGACAGTTTCATGGCCAGGTAATGCCTGTTCCCTTGTTATTCCATGACAAAGCCTGGAATGAGCCTGAGGTTAGAGCCACCTTCCCTTTGTGGGATTTAACTTTGTTGCTGGAGTCCCTTCGTACCCCCCCCACCCCCATTTGACCCATTCAGTGGAAACTTCTTTCATACAGACGGCGTTGCTTCTTGCACTGTCTTCTGTAAAACAAGTGAGTGACCTTGGAGTGGCTGTGGCTCTAGTGGTGGAGTGGATCATCCAGCAATTACAAAGTCAGTGGTTTGATTCCCGGCTCCTCCAATCTGACTGTTGAAGTATCCTTGGGCAAGATACTGAACCCAGAGTTGCCCTCAATTCATCTATCGAAGTGTGAGTGTGTACAACTGTTAGACAAGGTGCTTAGGTATAGAAAAGGCATTTGTCTGAATGTGTGTGTGACTGTGTGAATGAGGCTTGTAGTAAGAAAGTGTTTTGAGTGCTCATATAAGTACCAGTCTATTTACCATTTACCTTCATGCCTTGTCTGTGCATCCTTCCCTTGCACTGTTCCCTTCGGATGGCTTCAAGGTCATACTAACCCCAAATGCTGCGTATTTACCTAAGATTATACCCTCAACCTTTAGATCTGTGGCTGTTGAGCTTGTGAGTTTCTGCCCCCCCTCCTTTTGCATCGGAGAAGAACAGGCTGCTTTCCTTGTGTCCTGTGCACGTTCCACGCACACTTGACTGCACTGAGAGCGTGCATTTTTTTGACCTGCTGTTTGTTTTCTTGCTATCCAGGTAAAGCTGTCTAAAAGGCTCTCTCACTGGATCGTGATCTCTCTAGATTACAATGGTTTCCCTTTGCCTCATGATCTGAGGGCACATTAGAAAAAGGGCATGAAAAGGTCATGAGTACTATCTAAAGGGGTTTCTGTGGTGATATTTATGCTGCACCTGGGTGGTCATCACTTTCTTTTGGTTCTGTTATTTGGACATCACAGCTGTGTGTCGTTCTGTCCTTTCTGCTGCTTCTATCATCAGGTTGCTTGTGGTCCCACTCCAGTTCAGTGGCTGCTCTGTAGGGTGTGTATATTGCTCTCATATTATATGTGCAGTACCAAATAAACTGACAGACAGGGAACAAAATGCTATGACTACACCATATGTTCCCTAAAGGATACGAGTGATGTTCTGTGAAGCGCTGCTGTCGAACCGAGGAATGACTGAGATGACCCAAGTAAACATCTGCTGGTGGAGCCCCAGATAAGCTGCCCCCCATAATGTATGTGTATGCCTAAAGTCATAATATCTTCCAGAGGTGAGTAGTAACAAGGTACAAATATTTTGTCACTGCAGATTTTTCAGGTATGTGTACTTTACTTGAGCGTTTATTTTTCTGACAACTTTTACTACATTTTTACATAAATATCTGTAATTTCTTCTCCTTACATTTTCATGGTAGGAGACTGAGGCCCCTTGTCCATCGATCACAGTCAGCAGTGAGAGAGTGGAGGTCGTGCAGAGCATCAAGTACCTCGGGGTCAACATGACCTGGACCGTCAACACCACATCGACGGTCAAGAAACGTCTCCCGAGGCTTCACTTCCTGAGATGCTTGAAGAGAGCGCGACTCCCTCAACAGCTGCTGGTGAGCTTCTACAGGTCATCCATCGAGTCTGTCCTCACACACTGCATCTCAGTATGGTACTCTGGCTGCACTGCAGACCACAGGAAAGCTCTCCAGCACATCGTCAAGATTGCTGAGAGGATCACCGGCACCCAGCTCCCCAGACTAGAGGACATGTACAGGACCCGCTGCACTAGGCGGGTCACAGCCATAATCAGGGGCAGCACATGCCTCTTCACCCCTCTGCCTTCTGGGAGGACACAGGACACTGTACGTAGTGTTGTAGTACTCGAGATCGGTCTTGGTCTCGACTGGTCTTGGACCCTAAAAGTCTTGGTCTTGTCTCGGTCTCGGGTTAGGTGGTCTTGACTACAACACTAACTGTACGCCTGGACCTCAAGGCTGAGAAACAGCTTTTACCACAGAGCTGTTACACAACTGAACATGAACCGTATCAAACCCGACTCCTTCCACGTCCACTGCGCCACTTTAGCACTCTGCACTCAGCTGTAAATAAACCATTTATTATCATGTATACTGTTGCTTATTGTAAATATTGCATCATACTACCTCTGCTCACTGTAAATACCAGATTGATATTTATTTTATTTTATTTATATTTCTTACTTCTATCTTATATTTATTATTCGGCACCTGGAGGATGGATCCAACAAAATTTCATTGTATTGTGCAAGGACAATAAAGATAGATTATCTTATATCTTATCTTATTCTAACAACTCAACAAATATCAGCAACTACACAAACTGTTTGCGTGCAGTTTGTGACACGGAGTGTGTTTGCTAAAGTTACGGATGCTGTATTTCCAGGGAGAGAAAAGAGTGAGCGGTAACTTCACTCCGAGATGCATGAAGATGTAAGAAAGAGGACATTTTTAAAGGTGATGACTGCTCAGTGACATGTGATAAACTGGAAGTCCTCATTCAATGACAGTGTTTTGGACAGATATTCGATCAATACACGATGTGTTGTTGAAGTTATGCTTGTTTTAAATTGTGAAAAATCCTGCACTGGTTAGCTTGCAGCACGGTGGTGAAGTTTGTGTTGGTGCAGAGCAGCTGTAGTGTTCATGGTCAGTGTCAGGTTACATCAGGGCTACAGATATCAAATTCAATTTAAGGTGATGATGCTTATTAGAGTCACTCACTGCGTGCCTCCCTGGTGCTAGCTTTAGGGTTGAAAATCAGCTGTAATAGCTCATCAGCTGATATCTTGTTGGTTAAATCCACAAAGAGCAGCTGAGGCTGTGATCAGCTCAGCTGATCACAGCCTGTCCACAAACTCTACTGAAGCTCAACATGGAAGTGATTCTTGCCCCGTGCTGACCTGCTGAATCCCACTTTAACCTCTGACTAAACTCATTTCTCTGTTTGGGTGCGGAGAAAAATTATGAAAAAATATCTACAATGTAGACAACAGCAAAAACAATTTTTTAAAAATTCATTTTGTTTTCTCGGCGTGTGTTTTAAATATTGATGTTCAAGCTGAGTACATTCATTAAAATCCAAGTTGAAATAAAGTCTGCATTCCCTTGTATTCATACTGTTTTATTATGATATTAATATGACATGAGGTTATTTATNGGTAGAAATTTCCTCTTCAAAGCTGCTTTTTGCTTTCATACTTTCAGTACATTTCAGAGCCTGTACTTCTTCACTTTTATTGAGTAAAGAGGCTGAATCAGTATTTCTACTTTTACCAAGTATTTGTTTAACACAAGTACCTGCACTTGTACTTACTGTAAGTGTCTCTCCTTTTGCCACCTCTGGTATCTAAAGCCAGCACATACTGTACAGAGATGTGGCCTCGCCTTCTTTATGTGTTATACCTCTAACAGAAGTTATGGAAATGGTACAAAGTGTTATTACATGTAAGTTACATGACAGTAACTTTAATCTGGCCCTGGTTCATTTTAAGTTAACATCTCTTTAACACAGTACAGAGGTGTTTCCTCACAGTTGGTTAAAAGTATCAGGAAATTTTGAGCTATTTTCAAAAGATTTAGTAATTGCTTGAAACATTGCTAATCAATCAGCTATCTCTAAAGTTAGTTGTAATGTATAGTTAATAACGTTAATTTAAAGAGATGAAGAATCACAGACTGCCCGTTACACACAGGGTGAGCCTGGGATGGAGTGAAATTGTTATCATTATATAAAGATGACAGAAAAGACGAGCGAAGAGACTTCGAACAACAAACAGAAACATTTCACTCGGTTTGTTTTTCAAACACGGACCTTGAAAAACAAAGAAGACAAGAATTCTTAAAACATGCAGTTTCATATGAACGCGGCGCTGTTAAAATATGAAAGCTTTGAGTAAAAGAACGTCTCAGTGGAGTAAGCACCAATGACTGGATGTATTTTTTTGAGTGAAAAGAGGCTCTGATTTAAGCTTGTGCAGCTTCGCATAAGCAATGAAGGAGGAACTCTGCACCCTCTCGTCTGACTTGTGTCGTCACAGCTTGAGCTGAAAAAAAGATGAAATCCGTCACTGAGACAAATAAAGACCCTGAAAAAAGTCTAATCATTTGGTGTAAATGTCAGTGCAGTGTGATGGTCCCACTATCTGTGTCATATTGATGATGATCAAAGAAAATAAAATAGGAAAGCAGAATTGTGGAAGAATCTCTCCTGAAGCAGCAGCTTCTTTCAGGTGACAGCTCGGATTAAGTAAAGACAGTTTGGTACCTGAACAGCACACATGTTGTTAGCTTAGCTTCGTAGTGTCGACAGACTGTTGTAGAAGGTCCATGGGTGGCTGCTGCTTCGTCGATAATTGGGCTCCAGTAAGTGAGCATTCACCATGCCTTTATTTTGTTGTTCCACTCCCAATTACCTTATTTCTGGGGGGGCATCATCTGACTTTTAACTATCTAAACAATGATATCTAATGAGAGGAGAATGAATACAGATAGGTCACGTGCAGGGTTATTATAGTTAACGAAAACATGCATGCTCGCGTGCTCACGGCACTGGTCCTCAAAGTAATGTCAGCGGTCTGTTGAGAAAGCGGCAGAGTCCCATACGGAGTTTCTTTGAGTCCGATGATACAGATAGAAGAGTGTCTTGTTGTGAATGATGAAAAATGTATGGAACACGTCTCAGTGAGGAAAAAACACCAACATCAAAGTCCTCCTGAGAAGCGCACACAAGGCAGCTACGGAAACCGCTTTGAACCGACGTGATCTGGCGTTCACTACCGGAGAAATGAGAGTACTCGTCGCTGCCACGCAGCCGCAACGTTGTGATGAACCTGTTCCGTCTTTGTGCGTTTCCGGCCACTTTATCAGTGAGAGAATAACAATCAGGAACAATCAACATAAGGACTCGAGGGAATGAAGAAATAACAGGGACAAATATGTGTGCAGCCAAAAAAGTGAGCACAAAGAGCGAGGACCAAAAGAAGTCCCAGCCGGCACCGCATATAAAACACCTGCACACAACAGTAAGGTAATGAACACACAATCCAGCTACACAAGCAGAAATGCGACATGAGGTCGGCCACATATGGAGCATCTAACCAAGCTAGCTCCAAACCAGAAGCTGTTGTTAATCTGCTGCACTGACGCTGAACTTTATTGTAGAGTTTATTGTAGAATTTATTGAGTTTTGGAGTTCATGTTTTTCTTTGTTTCTCCCTGTTGATGTTCATGTGTGTCCTTAATGTTACACACATTTAGCACGCAATGCTGCTGTCTCTGAACAGTGATTGTTGAATATATTTCTTTAAACGGGATCTTTGGTTGAGTTTTTATTACACAAGAGTCACTCTTGTACCTTGAATCTCGCACCTGACAAAGTATGAAAAAAAACTAATACTGAAACTAACGAAACTAAACTAAAACTAAGCAATAAACCAAAAATACAAAAAAATTAAAAATGAGCAAAACCGCTCTGAAAACTAATAAAAACTAACTGAATTAAAGAAAAAAAAGTAAAAACTAACTAAAACGAAACGATAGTGTAAAATCCAAAACTATTATAACCCTGGTCATGTGGAAAGTTTCCTCAGCAAACTCACGAAACAGTGAAACAGTAGAAATCAGGAGCAATCAGTGGTTTGGGGTTTTGGCTGCTTTAAAAACCAAAGACTGCTGAATATATTGTATAATTAATTTCCTGTCACGTTTCCAAGAAATATGCTGACAGCTTCCGTAGCTGCTCTACAACCACGTCCTTTGGTTCAGTCCCTGGATGAATAATTAAAGGCCAGATGTTGTGAAGTCCATTAAAGCACAGATTGTGTTTCTAACCAGTTTTCCTCAATCCCAGTTTTCATGACTAAAATCCAGCGTGTAGACAATAACCATGTTGATGAGGGCTGACAGATTTGTGGCACTTTCTGAGGTTTGTTTGAGGGAACTGTGCTGTGACATTTACTATCTGACAGCTATAGTTTGATGGGGCATTCAGCTGTCTGAAGAGATTGTCAGCCAAGCGACTCGTCACTCAGTACACGGAGAACTTAGTGATTTAATAAAAATAGATTTTTGTGGTGCTTCATCACTCAGATCTTGTGTGCTTTAAGATCTTATTTAAAATCTTTAAATCTCATTTAAATTGTTATCAGACGGTTGCAGATTTTTACCCCATTCGAAGCAGCCACCGTAACCACTGGAAGCCCAGCATTAATACTATTATCAGAAAAGCAACAAAGAACAGCAACAGCAGTGCACCACCTCTCTGAACACTGAGCAGGAAAGGTCACAGCCGGGGCAAAGAAAGAAGCACTCAGCAGATTCAATGATTTAAGCCTAATAAGGGGGGATTGTCACCATGGCTGGGATGGAAAAGTTCCTGCCAGGATCTGCGCTCCTCACACATTCACATATGCACTAATTCAAGCTGCTGTGATTTTTACTTCACCCGTACCTGCTGATATTTACCTCTCATCAGTCACAGCTGGCGGTGTCCTCTCAAAAATGACAATAAAATGTGCTAAAAAATGTCTCAGTCAATATTATAAATACATTTTAGTTAACCAAAATAGAAAAAATAAAATAAAAATTATACTTTGTAACAAGATGAAAATGAAATGATAAACTACAAGCATGGCATAACTTGGGTGCACACAGCAAAGATCTGATTCCACCATTCACAATAGAGCCATAAATTTAGGTGTTTTTATTACATTATTAGAATGGTTTCTGGCCCATATAGAGGGGTTTTCTAGTTTTCTGTCACATTAAAACACTGATCACTAACACCATCCCATAATTATCTTGGCTTTCTTCATGTTAGCATTATGTTATAAAGGCCATGAGAGCAAGCCTGTCCATCAGATAAAAGCTCAAATCTCCCCCTAAACACCTACACTGTTAGAATAGAACAGAATAGAATAGAATAGAACTTTATTGTCATTGTACATACAACAAAATGAATCATTATACAACAAGTTATATAACGACGTTCCGTCACACTTTAATGAAATTAGGTTCGAAACAACCATCCAGAGAAGAACAGACAGACTAACAGGGGAGATGGGTGTCCGCAGCCGTCACTGGCGCCGCCGCTACAATCAGTCCCCAGAAAAAGGAAACAAACACACATCATGGGGTAGTTAGGTTAAAAAAAAGTCGTCCGGTACGGTGCTCAAGATAAGCACCATACCAGGGTCCAAAAAAAACCCACCTTAGCAAAGCATATTCGCACATTTAAAGCCAGGATAGCAATATGGTGGGGAAGGAGAGGGGCAGGAGGGGATGCAGACAGAGACGAGAGGGTGGGGGCATTGTGGAGCCAGATGCCAGCTCCTAGCCAAAACAGTTCGCTGATAGTGATAGAAGTTCATCAGCGGCCGTGGTACACCAGATCCAGCTTCACAAATCACAGAGAGGGCTGAGGGGAAGAGCGACCGTCACACATTGTCCTGGAGAGATACGATTACCAGCTCAAGGCCGGCTGGGGAGCCGAATTCCTGATAATGCAGATGTTGTTTTGGAACAGGCTGCTTGTTTTTTTTTCCAACAGCCTTCAGTCTCAATGGGGAACCCATTCAGTAAATCCAATATTCCAAATTCATTTGTTACTGTTGTAAGAATAGATAAGCGTTTAACTGTTTTTTCTATGACTCACAAGTGTTCATCATAAACATGCACATGACAATCAGATTGTAAGGACAAAACATACTCGTACATACCCAAACCCTCCAGGTGAGAAAGCAGGCAACGCCTGTTTCCTGACGTCACACACACATACACACACACCCCCACACACCCACGTGATGCTAAAAA
>JASGAU010396980.1:6154-21032 GCA_030220045.1 Australoheros facetus
CAGAAATAATGCAAAAAAAAAAAAAAAAGAAATAAAGAGAGAGAGAGACAGATGCTCCAGCACCTTCAGTTAAATGCTAATGCTAGTTGCTTTTTTCTAACCCTTACTTTCACAATCCTGACAGCAGCCTTACTGTGATGTACAGCAATACAAATTACTTCATTAATTATTTCCGTCCACGTCCTGCAGCCTCTAAATTGAGTTGAGGTCCCTGAAACAAAGACTCTGTGAAAGCAGTTGACTGCCCAGCCCCTTCTCTAATCTGCTGCTGTCATCATACCCCATTCACTGGTACACACAAAAAGATGTGGGAGAAAAGTGACCTGCCGGTGATCTCAAACTGTCCGCTTATCATGTGGGAGCTTGACCTTTCCTGTAGCAATACTGACATTTAAGCTGATATGAGGTGGAATCTAATAATTAGGGTGCCCGGTAGCTGGGAGGGAGTTCCATGCAAATACTGCTGGTGGCATTACAATATACAATACTCCTAACAGCACAATAGAAGCACAATCCAGTGTCAGCTGGCTCTGGGCTATCTTAACAAACTGCTGCAGTTTCACCAAGCCCAAAAAACTTACTCAGACACCCAGCTGACTACTTAACACGCATTTGGTAGTAAAAGTAACAGAAAGAGCCCGTTACATGCGGATAAAGGCCCACAAGGCAGCAGTGTTTACAATAGCCACATGCGCCCCAGCTACCAACACGTGGCTCGGGTTTTAATGGGCCAGCACTGATGTAAACAGCGCCCAGCTCCGCAAGGAATACCAGCGAGTCGAGACGAAATGTAGCACCTGAACGCGGCATTAACTCAAACATTAACTCGGTTCAAGTAAACTGGAGTCTGTGTAGATGTTTCTCACGGTGGAATTTAAACTGTCATTTTACACATTAACCAACCAGGGCAGGGTTGAGACCTGCTACTCCCTCTGGAGGGCGCATTCTGCGCTTGTGTCAGTCCTCCCCAATCTGGCTATTAATGTATATTTACAATTTAAATATGAAGTCGCATTTTTAACACCACCAAAGATGTAAATATAAGGATTAAAGCCTATTTCCGAGCGTCTTACCAGCAACACTTGATACCAAACTCCGGGGAGTTCTCTTCTTCTCGGTCACGGTTTCTCTCAGTGAAAATGTCCCAAATCTGTCAGACAGCCCGTCTGTCGCTTTGCGTATACAAAAGCTGTCAGAATGTAAGATAACCACTTTGTGCTCAGGAGTGTTTGCACGTATCCTCCCACGTCCCCCCTTCTCACTCCGCACGGACAGCCTCCCCGTTACGTAACATCGACGCCTTCACGATTTTGTCGAAAATTCTCGTACGCGCTTGGTTTCAAACGTCACACATGATAATACTCACTCTAGAAATATCTGAGAGGTTTTTTTTTTTTAAACGTTTATTTTACAATATAATGCTTAAAAAAAGGTTAGAAAATAAATGGGACTGATTTTTCAATTCGGTTGCTGAATAGAAAGAGACGTATTTTTGTACAGTCGCTAGTTTTTCATAATGTATCTGGCTTTAGTGTAATAAATCAAATATAAATAACACACCTGAAGCACCAACATTCCACTATAATTCAAATAAACTCCGCTTTGACTCTGTATTCCACACACATTTTAATATTTATAGCGAAAACTGTGCTTGCGGAGTCCGTGAACGCAGCATGATTCCAATTCCTAGCCTTTTTATCACGTCGCGTTAGAAAAATGCCACTTTGCGACACCCTGTGTTCTAGCTTTATATAGACGTTACCACTCCCGAAATTAGAATTGCAACGCTTTCAGTTCTTAAGTAAGCAATTCTGACAGACACCGCTCCGCTTGCTCTACTAAGGCTGCTGTAGCCAGCTTCTGAATATGGCTGTCACTGTCATGTACATGAAGTCGCAAATTCGCAGACTGCAGAATAAAAGAAAAATTGAAAAAAACGGAGCCAAAATCGTTTACTACAACGAACATGTATATTTTTGCATTAAAAAGAGTCTCATTTGACCCCCAAAGCTTGAGGGGAACAAAAGTATCGTTACGCATTTTTTCCTAATCTGTCGACCTCTTTCCTCTCGCAGGATTCAGAGAGGAAAAATCCACCCTCCCTACCATTCCTCCTATTATTTCACCAGCGCCCTCAGCACATGCGTCACAATTACATTTGTATATCGAGCAGGAACTCTTACTTGTAGGGTGGTCTTCATAAAATCATGTCTGGTGGCTCACAATCCAAACCCCGGCTGGATCAACCCTATCCGTCATTGCTAGCCCGTCTTGCGGAGGTGGTCGCCTTGCTCGGCTACTGGCTACCGCAGATCCGCCCACAGCTACGCTCTCTACGTAACCGGTCCCCGTCTGGCTCCGCTCACTCCAACTAGCAGAATGACGGCGTTTTCTAACATGAACCACTGTGCCACAAATGCATTAACGGAGCCGCGGTAATGTCTCGGAGATTTTCAGGTCGCTTCCCGGCGTGACCTCTCAGCCAGCAGGGGCTAGCACGTAGGGAGCCCCAGCTAATGTTAGCCGGCTACTGTTAGCGGTAACTTGCTAAAAGTGAGCTAGCTGCGTTGAAGCGTCACGTCTGACACACAGGCATAAATTATTTAAGTTGGCCATTGAGCGCAACTGTCACATTTTTCATTGTTTACTTATTAAATTTCAGGTTTATTATTTACCGCAGTGTTCTTCATAAGGGCTCATGTAGCAGCTGTTTCGCATCTTTATACTTTCTGTAACAAAAGATGTGAGAGGTCTCCATAGTAACCTTTGTTACCCCAAAACCTGGCACGCTTCAGGGTGACTACCAGTTTGAGTACAGTGCCACCCTGTGGGCATGTTTATATACCTATCTGCCACACATTCATAGTTTTTAAATATTTCTAGAACCGGCTAAATTTTGGTCTGGTCAGAAAACGCACAACCAGTACGAGTATTTTTGATGATCGCTCCATTTTACTGCGTGTACATCTGTAAATTCCTACTAGAACTGGAGGTCAGTGAAAGCAGCAGTTAATGTTGGTACGTGTTTGTTCAGTGAGGGCGACTGCACCAGAACATACTGGAGTGGGTCAGAACTCAGGTTTATTGATTACTTCACCAAATGCTTAGAAGATTACATCACAATATTATGTATAGAACCGTAGAGCACTTTCATTTCTATGTATCTTACATTGAAAACTTTACAGTCTGCATTTTTTTTCATTTACTGTATATATTTATATATATTTATATATTCCCTAGCTGTAGGGAAGTAGACATCCATAGTTGCAAGGGAAGGAATGCTTTTCAAAAAATATTTAAATGCACTTTAAATAATTACATCCTTCTTTTAAAAAAAAAAAAGGCATGGAACAAACTAAATGATCCAGGATGCAGAGATACTGGAACCTGTGGATGCGAGTTTTGGTTTTGCTCTGTGAGACTAATGTGGAAGAGGGTCAACACTGAAGGGGCATTCTAAGCATCCAGTGTAAGTCGTTACACTGTGTCATGTTAATACTTGAACAAACCGTAAGAAACAAAGACAGACAACTGCTCTGTAGTACTGTAGGTCCAACTGATGGATGAGTGGAGCGTCTCCAGAGTCCACTTTAAAGCCAGGAGGCATCGACACCAGTGTAAGGCTGAACGGGTCAACACACGCAGGAATGCACAGCAGAAGGAAGCAGCCAGTATATCAACCAACCGTCCACTGTAAACCAGCAATTATCCAAACACAGACAAAGGAAGTGAGCCAAATAAATAAGTAAAATCTCACTGATAGGCAAGAGATGACGTGACTGGACTCTGTCACACAGAGCACACGTCCCAAATGATGATCATTGATAGTGTTGTAAGAGGTTTTCTCCCGCAGCTGTGAGGTTCAGCCTTTTTAAACAAACCTGCTTGATATTAACACAGACAGAAGAGATAAATAATGCTTTGGGATTTGACATTAACACAAGAAACATATTTTGATTAGATCACCTTTTTCTAACAGGCACAGGTGGCCAAAATTCATGTTTTACAAAGAGCAAATGCAAGGAAATCAAATTGAATGGGATTGTTCATTTTGCTTTCAGTGTGCAGACGTTCTTTGTTTTCTTCTGAAGTATTTAAAAAATTAAACATGAAAGAAAAACATCAAAATCTGTGAAAGGGTTTGCAATAATATCAATAAATTATTTGTTTACAGTTCTTTTGAGATGAGCGTCAGGGGGGTGATGAATGACTACAGTCAGCAGAGAGTGCTGGTCACAGTGCTGTTCATCTCCGAGATAAAGAGGAGGACAAGGGTCAGGGTGACGGTTTTTCTAGCTGCGGAGTGCAGCAGAAAACAGCAACACTTTTAATGCAGAGTCCTGACAGAAAAGCTAGACTTCATCACCCATCTGTGATCGTATCCAGTCTGAACGGAGTCTCTCAGGAGTTGTGTCCACCTTCTCACCAGTGCCCACCGTTGTCTTTGCGTCCCCGTCCACCCCCTTCTTAGGTTGTGGGAATCCGGGTGGGTGCTCCCTCTGGATGAGCAGCAGCGATGTGGAAGACAGAGCCGATGCGCAGGAAGAAGCGCCTGAGGACGGCCCGCAGCTCAGGGATCAGGTCAAACTGCATCATTTCGCACAGGTGGGGGTAGTAGCAGGAAGCATGAGGCTTAAACTGGAGCAAAAAGAAGAATATTTATTTAAAGACTAAAAACTGCATGTGGAAATATTTAGAATATACACAACGAAAAAGGACGGACAGAGTTCACGGCAGGGCGTTTAATGAAAATGTCAACAGTGATACATGTTTGTTGGGGTTTTTTTTTGCTGTTTTTAACAGCAATTCTGTGGAATTATGAGACTGCATTGGGCAGATAAACAATATGTAGCTCTGTTTTAGTGACTTCCCCAAAAGTCAAAACAGAGCTTGCATAAGAAAATGGTGCCGGTCAGTCCACTGTAACAATACTGGTCTAATTTTTGTTGATGCAGTGGTTTGTCGGCTGGCTGCACACTGTGTTGTTTTCTAGCTACACAGTTCTGGTTTGGGGTTAAAATGACCTGGAACGGTACCCTGAGTCACAGGCTGGCATGAATCATCTGTGAATCATGCACATTTTCTAAGTACATAATTTATATGTGAAAGCTTATAAAAATGACATAAATGCCAAAGGACAGAACAGATATTTTTTTCTACGGAAGCACAGATTTGCCTTTTTTTTGTGGTACTTTTATGTTCTTCAGTTCTCCATTTGTTCCAGGGAAACAGAAATCTTCTTAAAAATATCGAACCTATTTCACACAATCAGACTGCACAAAACTTCATTATTTGTCAGTGTACATTCATTATTCTACAGGGATGTATCAGCTCATGCTGATCTTTGGCAGATCTATCAGTGTATCCCTAATTTTTGCTCTCTGTCAGTTGACAATAGTTTAACATTTGTATTAAATTTCCAAGTATTTTTGACTTCAACCCTTCAGTAAGTTTAGATCTTGCTCAAAATTTGATCATGGTTGGACATGCCTATAAACAAAAGCTCCATAATCCTCACGTCCTGCACCCCATTAGACTCTTGACCTTCACAAGCCTGTGAGTTCTGTTTTCTGGGCAGTCCGGTAACTTTGAAGAGAGCGATTTCTGTCTTTGTGTGCTGTTTCCATAAATTAATTAACTTTATTGTCTATTGTCACACATACAATTTAAGTATTACATTTGTAAGTACGCCAGCTAAGCTGGACTGGTGCTGTGTCTCCATTCTTACACAGAGCGCGCTCGAGGGAGAGCGGGGGCGGGGCCGTGTGAGCTGGAGAGTGTAGCGCAGGTACAACTTTACTGAAGAAAGACTTTATGCAACACTACATCCAGCTATAATCACTACAATGATACTGATACATTTCAATATTTATTCCAGCCTTAGTTCTTACTAATGTGTAGTTGGGTGTGTGTGTGTGTGTTCGTTCCTGCCTTGTCATCGGGCAGCCGTAGTGTCCTGGTGAGCAGCAGCATCAGCAGGCTGTTCCAAGCCTCTCTGTGGCTCTCTGAGGTCAGACTGATAAAGTAGCCCAGAGCTTCACTACACACCCTGAGAGAGATAATACAGCACAACACAACACACACACGATTATAACAACCACAAAGCTGTCCGTATTAGAGCTGCAATACTAAACTGATTATCATGCTGGATCCTCTTTATCATAGAGGCAGTTATTTAATGATGAGGAACATCTCACATATGTGTTGTTCTTGTAATACATGAGTCATTGGTTAGAGTCCCAAACATAACAAGGTGATATGTACCCCGCTTCAGCATGCCAACATATTGCACCAAATGTGCACAGAGTGCATTCATAAATTTATAATGAGGTATGAACCATGTGTCAAAACACAGGAACAAACAGCAGTGCTGCCCGTTCTGCCAGTGACACACTTGGTGCTTATTTATCTAAGGTTTAACATTTAACTGGTAATGACACACAGGAAACACTGAAGGAGTGCACACGAGTGTTTCACTCACAGCAGCAGGCGTGTTTGGATGTCAGGCCATGAGTCCTGCAGCTGAGGGTCTGAGTACATCCTGAACAAGATCCTGAGGCTGCACGCTAGACTGCTGGTCTCCTGCTTCAGCAAGTTGGGCTTAGATTTCCCTTTAAATCCTGAAAGGTCAACAGAGACAAATCGCTGTTAAAAGCAGTAACAGAGGCTGCTGTGTGGTGTTGTGGTTCAGCTGTGTACCATTTTACTGTAGCATAGGGACTTTTTGTTGCAGATCACAGTGTTCTCTCTACTGTCTATCAAACAAGCAAAGAAGGCAAAAATAATAACACTGCGGTGCTATCATTACTGTTCTCTTCCCACTATTTACTGATAGCCCTCTGCTGTTAACCTTAAAGCTACAAAGAAGAACATTCTGTGCTGCAGTACATACTGTATATGTGCAAAAGATAGAGAATAGTAGGGATTGTCCCTTCGTATTTACCTGCCCTCCAGAGTGCTGTCCTTTGTTCATTGTTGGAGTTGAAGTCCTTGGCAAAGGTGTGTGACTCCAGCAGGCAGTCCAGCAGCTTGAAAAGGTGTGCGGATGTCATGTGTCTGTACATACCCTGATCCGGACCCGACTCACCTCCATCAGCCTCCGACTCCTCCAGAGCATCCCGCTGGCAGGAGGAACGTTTTAGACAACTTTAGCTGTATATACTCTTGAGCTCATATGTCTGTGTAGATTCTCAGTCATCCAGGTCATAGTAGTCTCTGGAGCTTGAAAAAGGTGACTGGACTTCTTTTTGTTTCTAGAAGACGTTTCACCTCTCATCCGAAAGGCTTCTTCAGTTCTCTCGTCTTCAAGAAACAAAAAGAAGTCCAGTCGCCTTTTTCAAGCTCCAGAGGTTTAGCTGTATATGATTTTTTTTTTTTTAAATAATAATAAAGCTGTACTATGGATAAGAAAGGCCACTGGTCCTTCCTTGTAGGCCCTCAGCCACCTCTCACAACTAATGGTGAAACTCATTGGGGGCCATTGAGGGCTAAGCACACTCTCATGGAACTGAAGTTACTTATGCTAACTACAAATTTCTAGGAGAAAACACTTTTGTCTTTGGCTGTTCCCACATTTTAACTGCACAACCTCCCATTTAAATTGTGACAGTGAAGGCAGGGAATCCATTTTCACATTCCCACTTATTTTGGTCTCTATCCACTGTTTCAGCTCCTTTTCTTCAAATGCAAATAAAACACTGATCATGAATAAAAGCAATGTTGATATAGAGTGGGTGCCGTGCCTCCCTTTACCTGCGCAGCAGCCATATTATCAGCATCCTCCTTCTTGCTGGTTGCCGGGTAGAAGACAATGTTGTCGACGGTTTGTATTAATTCAAGCTGCACAACGCATTTAATCAGCAGGCCTGCAAACAGCCTCTGGTCTGAAACTCCTGCAGCAGAGAAAAATACAACAAAAGTGTGGAGATATGAGAAGCTGTATTCATGCTCTACATGTATGTCGAGGCTGAATATACACTACATAAGAGTGCGTGCTCACTGGCATTGGTTCTGCCTTTCCAGGTGTCGTCACTGGACATCTGGCTGTGTCCCCTCTCAGAGAGAGCTCGGTCGTAGCTGCTCTGGGACTGAGTGTCCACATCAGCATCCTGGAAATGTGCAGGAGCAACAAAATACACCGTGAACATACACAGAGGTGTGAAGCATGTGCAGAGATGCTGTTGTGCATAATCATTGCTTAGTCACTGGGTGAACTTGGTGAGGTTTTTTTTTTTCCTTTCTTACAAAGTGTTTGCCATCAGCTGCTTCCTCATCCTGTCCAGCCGGTCGCCAAGTTAACAAACTGGTTGAAAAGCAAAAAGAAACAGATCGCAAATCAGGTGTTGTCAAACCTTATCACAATCACATCACAGCGCAAAGGCAACAGTAACTTTTACACAATAACTTTGGAATCCCCATTAACTCAGCAGTATGTTTAATATTAAATTCAAATGTAAATATTTGAATATCTAAATTCCACCTTTTACATTTGAGATGAATGGAAGCACAGAGGCTCAGTACTCACGCTTGAGGGCTGGTGTTTTGGAAGATCTCCAGCATACAGGAGCATGTGATGTTCCACACCTCAGGGCTGAACTTCTCCCCGTTCAGGATCACCAGGTTCTCCAGACAGTTCGTACCGGACCGAGCCAGCTGTTCGTTGTCTGCAAAGAAGTAGTAACAACTTCAGAACACATCTGCTACACACAAGGGCCGTGAAGTTCCCTGAGCTGCCTGTTAAAGCCTTAAATCTCTGCATGAAGCAAAGACTGAGGAGAAAATTCTGCTGTCCAAATTAAAGTATATATTATTATGAATCAAAAATAATGATTTGCTGATTTTTTTTTTTTCCTGTGCATCTGTGGCCTGCTTTCAGCAGGGCTGCTATTTTTCAGATTTCTTTCTGGAAGTCCCACCCTGACCCCTTACACGTGTGCCTCTGCAATGTGTACTGCATTGAATTCAGTACTGCCAAATTCACCATGTGAATGTCACCAACAGATCATCCATGCTTCTTGTTTTTTCCCAGGGTTTTAGCTGCACTCTCATCACAAGTAATCACTGTTGCCGTAAAAGTCAGGTCAGTCTGAAACAGAAGTTGATGTTTGCTCTCTGCACAAGTTTGAAAACACAAACTTGCAAGTCGACTGAAATGATATCCAAAAATTGTGGCTTAGCTTGGAAACAGGTCCAAACGTGCATGAGGAGAAGACTTTAAAGGCCAAATTTAAAACAAGTAAGCTTTTTTTTTATTTTTATGGCTGTAGTTCATGGAGCTGTCAAAGTTATTTGGAGTTCAGGGTGGGGTTATTGTAGGCTAAACAAACAGGTTCAACTCATTGTTACATTATTTTAATGTTCCCCACCCATCACCCTGTGACAGCAGCAATATGCTCCAGCCCTCCCACGACTCTGAAAAAAAAATTCAAAGATGGCTGGGTATTTTGATGCATAAAGAGAGGCTTTTTTTTTTATCAATAAAACAATCTAAAGAAAATAATGTTTTGAGAGGGCAGAGATGTTCCAACCCGTTACTGTTCTTCCTACATATGAGACGTATAATCAGGAAACCAGTGTGATCAGGTGTTACCGCTCTGCCTCGTGAGCATTAAATACTGTTTGTTCAGACAGGAGTGTACTGAGTGATGACGATGTTAAACACTCACCTTGCCTGACACACCACTGCAGCTGTGTGAAAATGTCAGCCAGCAGGATTTCACTGAGAGGCTCATAAAACTGGGTGAACACGTCGCAGATGGCGTACAGAGCGTGATTACACGTTGTTGTCATCCACTCAGTTTTCTGGAAGCAAACAGAACAGGAGCAGTTTTGTTTTTATAACTTTTCCACTTAGATTTAATTCCTCTGTACATTAATAATTAGCATGTGAAATCACAGACAACTCTGACCTCTGTCTGCTGTTCAGGGAGCTTCATGTTGTCAAAAATGCGAAAGACAATTCGGAAGAGGTCGTGCCACCAGTGCTTCTCGAAGGTGTGGCCGTAACTCTTCATGATCTCAAACATGACTGTGAGACCTCTGTCAGGGGCAAAGGTGAACAGCAGTCTTATTATGGCGCAACAAGAACAGAACTGTCACTGTAGGGAACTGGTGGCATTATACACCGCTCAAAACAAATTAAAGGAACACTTTGAAACATCAGATCCCAATGGGGGAAAAAAAAAAGGCTGGATATCTATACTGATATGGACTGGGTAACGTGTTAGGAATGAAAGGATGCCACACCATTTGATGGAAATGAAAATTACCAACTTACAGAGGGCTGAATTCAAAGATACCGTGAAAAAAAAAGTGATGCACCAGGCTAGTCCATTTTGCTAATATTTCATTGAAGCAACTCAAAATGATATTTAGTAGTTTGTGTGGCCCCCATGCTCTTGTATGCATGCCCAAAAACATGTGCCTAATGAGTCTATGGATGGTCTCCTGAGGGATCTCCTCCCAGATCTGGACCACGGCATTACTGAGCTCCTGGACATTCTGAGGCACAGTCTGTCAGTGTTGGATGGACTGAAACATAATGTGCCAGAGGTCTGCATTGTCCTCATGAAGTTTGATTGTTTGGTCCGAGGCATTCACACCAGTGGCCTGATGGAGGTCATTTTGTAGGGCTCTGGTAGTGCTCTTCTCGGGGTTCTAGCTAGCAGTTGATTGTCCAGTGCAGCGCCTTGCTGAGGTACCATCACGCCGGGCTGAGAATTTCAGCTGTTAGCCACCAGAATGGATCGCTATCATCACAGTTGGCTAGTGGGCGTGGTCATTAGCACTAGCAAGTGGTCAGTCAGTATCTGTCCTGCTGATGGGTTAAGGCCCTTCTATGGCCTTGTCCAGCTCTCCTACAGTAACTGCCTGCCCCCGTGGAATCTCACCCATGCTCTTCAAACTGTGCTGGGAGACACAGGAAACCTTCTGGCAATGGCACGTATTGATGTGCCATCCTGGAGGAGTTGGACTACCCGTGCAACCTCTGTAGCAGGGAAATTTAATTGACTTGATGCTATACTGATTCCTGACTCCTTTATTTTTTTGAGCAGTGTATAAGGTGCACAAGATACATTAAAACAGCTGATCCAACATTTTTTAGCCTTTACGTAAAAAGTCTGCAGGGTGAAATAAAAATACATAACTTGGTACTTTCCATTGGCATTGGAAAGTACCAAGTTGTGTAATAATGACTGGGTACTTTCCATTTAGAGTGTAAAGTTGGAGAGTCTAGAAAGTTTATTACAATTATATGACCTCCATCTTAGCCTAATATACAGCCGACAGTCACGTGTTGCTTCATGTTTGACCATATTACTTGAAAACAGTATGGTTATTGCTCACATGGAAGGAATACAGTGTTCAATTGAATTTTATTTATATAGTGCCAAATCACAACAAACGGTTGCCTCAAGGCGCTTTATATTGTCAGGTAAAGACCCTACAATAAGTGCTGTAATTAGTCATTTTAAAGGGAGACTCTATCAGTGATTGGTAACATGCTGGTGGGCTTAAGTTACTGAAACATGACCAGTGGAATCCAGTTATTTGTCTGTTTGGTTATAAAAAGCAGCACCTGCAAAATTTCCAGGTTTGTCTTCATGATTGACAATATATTAAATTTCACAGCAACCCTTAAAGCCAATATTTATCACTGCTGCAGAGTCTCTTGGATTTTTGGGCTGGATTCTGCCACGACATCTGAGTTAGCTGTGAACTACACCCTGAGCGTTGTATTTTTAGCCTATATTTGTTTACCATTTGGCAAATCTGCACTGTGAAAAGCCGTGTTTCCTTAGCAACTAACACACAGAGTATGCATTGAAACCACTGAAATATAGACAGCTTACTAGTTCAGAAACACCATGACTGGGCTGGGTGTCAAGTTAAGATGAGCATTTTATCCACATGATTTCTGCACAGATTTATGGGCGCATTTAATAGTTAAGTATAAAATCTATGACCTGGTCCGGACATCCAGCTTGCAGCGGTTGATGATGCAAGAAAGTTCAAACAGGATGGGAAACCAGCCACGAACCCACACCCGGTCACCAGGGGCAACATTCATGTCGTCACTGGTGTATTCCCTCAGAGCCTGGACAAGGACACAGCAGGACATAATGTCAGGAGGGGGAATATGAAACATAAACCAAAAAAAAAAAAAAGAATCAAGAACAAAAACTGGCATCGCCCCAGGTTAGCTGTTAGTACCTGTGGCCTATCAGAGACGTATTTAGCGCAGTGTCGGATGAGTCTGATGGCCTCCATGCTGGTGTCAGGAAAAGCTGCATTGCACACAAACTCTGACAGGCACTTCACTGCATCCTGGAAGGAGTCAATAGCAGCTGCAAAGTGCTCCTGGAAGGTGTTCACTGATGAAAGAAATAAAAGGATTAAACATAAGCATGATAAGGTGCTGATCAGTGAAGTACTTCTTACAACCCATGTCACTGTCAGACGAGCAGGTTGACATGTAACATCCTGTTACCTGGTTATTACTGAGTAAGACTGAGTACTTACTGACAATATGCCCAGTGGTCTGGAAGGCCAGCTCCACTATAGTCTCGTCATGGTCAGAGGCAGCCTGATGGAACACTGAAAAGATGTTCTTCCAACCTGAACGGATGTTGGCCGCCTGGGAGTTTACCATCTGAGCCACACACCTGATCACCATGTCTCTGATAGTGGGGGATCTGAAGGGAGGGAGAGTTGTTGGCCTAGCATCAAGTAAGCAACTACTACTGCTCTTTTTTCCATAATACTGGATATAATCCATGTATGTTAACCACCATGAACCATTCTTACTCCTATAATGTTGCACCAACACTGAGAAAGTATAGTTTCCACCTGTCCATATAACAACATTCTCTACCTGTTTTTCTTCATGATGTGCTCAAAAGGCCTGAGGAAATCTTTCTGGAAACGGAAGTTAGCCAGCTCTCCTTTCTCCAAGAACTTCATGGACAGCTGCCTCAGTGAGTCCACAGCAAAGATGGCGACATCCTCATTGGGGTTACAGCCCACCTACAAGGAGACACAGAGTCATTCTTGATACACAACTATCAACTCAACTCTGGTTCACAAACACAATCATGATGGCAGTCACCACAGGAGCGGCACCCTATGTGGTCTTCTGCTGCTGTAAGTTCAAACATCAAATTTGATGTGTTGTGTATTCAGAGATGCTCTTCTGCATACCTGGCTTGTGATGAGCGGTTATTTGAGTTAATGTTACCTTCCTATAAACCTGCCCATTCTCCTCTAGCAAAAACAAAGCAATTTCACCTGGAAAACCACCCCTCACTGGATATTTTCCTCTTTGTCAACCCCAGAGATGGCTGTGTGTTAAAATCCTAGTAGATCAGCAGTTTCTTAAATACTCAAACCATTCAGTCTGGTACCAACAACAATGCCACTTTGAAAGTGACTTAAATAACTTTTCTTCCCTATTCGCTCGCTTTGAACTTCAGCAGGTCGTCTTGACCATGTCTGCATGCCTAAATCCACTGAGTTGCCGCCATGTGATTGACAGATATTTGCTTTAACAAGCAATTGAACAGGTGTACCTAATCAAGTGGCAGAGAGTGTACGCCTGTAGTAACATTTTAGTATCATTACTGATTGATGCTCCATCTTTTATAGGATTTGGCACCTTATTTCAATGGCACTGCATGATAAATGAAAGGCCGAGTGCAGGACAGTGCACGGTGTGATTAATGATACATACAATGTGAGGCACAAAACATGCCCTACTGTTGGACATTTAAATAAATGATAATGACAATGTCCTTGTCTACACATTCTGTGGACATGCAGAGTGTGCAGACAAAAAAAGAACTGCAGTGGTAATAAATCTGCAAAATCAAGGGTTCAATACAGGATAAAAGGAGGTGCACAGAATGCTGGTAGTACCACCAAAAGATCACAGCCACCTCAAGACAAACCTTTAGGTCCCACTTGATGTTATACATTTTTAAAATCAAACTTTGGAGGAAGCTTTGCAACACTGACCTTGTTGAAATGGTCGCCTATGACCTGCCAAATTCTGGACCACTGCAGCCTGATGCGGTTCATGTTATAGTAGGAGATTTCTACAATCTTCTGCAGGCTGAACATCCTCGGCTGGTGTGCTGAGGCCAGCTCGTCCATGGACACCGCACACAGCCACCGCACAAAGTCCACTGGAAGCAATTAAACGGCAAGGTGCTTTCAATTACTTTCCTTACTTCATATATGCAAAAACAAACCGATACTTTACTTCACAGCAAAGTATGACACACTCACCGATGGCATTTCCATCTAATCTGGTGGAACCGGTGAAGATTCTGCAAATATGAAAATAGCTTTAACATTCAATCGTTCTATAAAGGACAAATAGAGTGTGTGTGTGTACTTTTTAAGTGATCTCTGACTCACCTGTCCACAGCTACCACCACACTTTGAGAGCTCGTCTCTCCTACTGACTCCTGGATGTGAGCCATCTGTCTCTTGTCCTGACTCCCCACCAGGTTACCTGCAACAGCAAAGACATTTAACACAAGCTAACATACACAGTCGGCTAGCAGACACACAAAAGTGAGTTTTAAAGACCCAGTTTGAATGCAGAATGTGTTCTACGTAATCTCTTGTATCGTACCCAGGCCCAGGGGCATGAACTCCTCTGTGCCAGAGGGTAAGCCTTTGATGCCACCTTCCCTCTCCCGGACCACCCCTGAGATGTAGCGTGTCTTCACCCCCGTGCCAATCAACTGGGCGAGCTCCAGCTGACTGATACACCTCAAGATCTACAAAACAGGCATGAAACACCATTACATTGTAGAGACAGTGCCCTTAAATAAAAATACACCATTATAGAGTTGATAAAAAAAAGACAAAC
>JASGAU010396981.1:7763-32756 GCA_030220045.1 Australoheros facetus
ATTGCAGTCAGCCCTTCCCTGCTGACAGCCACTTCCCTCCTCCTAAAAAAACTCAGACGTTTCCCTCTCAGCCCTACTGTGACCTTTGACCTGTGACCTTCACACAATGTGATGAAGGCTCTGCTCCTCTGCTTTGAAAACACTTTCATATTAAATGGATTTGTGTGTTCACTCGGGTGTGTTTGGGAGACATTGGAGAATGCTCTGGAATGGAAAGCATTCCCTCCTCGTGGGCTTTTTATTTCCTGACACACACACACACTCTTTGTCAGCAGCAGGGTGTTTCCTGTTGGCTGGCTGCCCACACACACACACACACACACACACACAGGTATGTCTGGGTCTGTCACTCTCTGGACTTTGATTTGTTTCTGCTGAGCCTGTTTTGATCAAAGTCCGCAGTAAAAACAAGCTGCGCTGATGACGGGTTCATGCTGTGCTGCCCGGGAGGGATTCCTGCTTATTTTAACTCCTTCAGCTCCATCCTCACTTTAGAAATCACCTCCATGAATTTAGCAACAGCTAAAACCTGTCGAGACAACCTCTGCCTTCACAGATATGAGGTAGCAGGGCGAGTTTGTATCACATCCTTACTAACAGCTCAGAGTCAGACCTGAAAAATGTCTGCAGCAGAGGTGATGCAGCCCTGATGGTCTTTAAAAAAGTTGCAACGTTTGTGTTTTTGTACGACAAACCAAGACCTCCGGGTGGAAGACGGGCTTAAAGCTGAAAGCACGTTTCTACCTGTGAGTGAATCTCCTGATGCTGCCAAGTTTTACTCATCACTGTTACAGGTTTCTCTTAAGCTCTTTAAAATGACACATTGGAGCTCTGCAGATGCTCACTGGGGCTCATTTATGTGTGTTTATGCTTATAAAATGCACAAATATCAGAACCTTTGTTTTCATGCTTATTTTGAGACTAAGGTCTGTGCACCCAGTCAAACGTGTGGATCCATCCACCGCCTTCTTACTAAGGGAGCAGCTGGAAGAAGCTTTCCGCCCCTGTCCGATGCACAGTCATCATCACTGTAATTAAAACACTAAGGATTTCCTTTCTTCGCTCTGTTACAGGAGACATTACAGCAGCTGATTGTCATGCCGCTTCCCAACATCTTCTGCATCGCCAAGGACCCAATATCAGGTAACCTTTCTACTCAGCACACCCTCACAGGTACAGACAGGTGCTGGTCATAAAATTAGAATATCATAAAAAAGGTTATTTCAGTAATTCCATTCAAAAAGTGAAACTTGTATATTATTTTCATTCATTACACACACACTGATATATTTCAAATGTTTATTTCTTTTAATTTTGATGATTATAACTGACAACTAATGAAAACCCCAAATTGATCACAGCACTCAGCACAGTGAAGTCCGTCAGACTTCAGTGACATCAGTTAGGAATCAGAAACCATCTCACCTGCACAGGTGCAACTCAAAGTGACAACAGGTGCACTGAAGAGGCAGCAACGAGACAGTCCCATAAAGCGAAGGAACAATTCAGCAGGTGGTCCTCTCCCCTCCTCCCTCCTCACTGATATTTTTTTGTCACTGCTGGTAGCGCGAGACTACCTGCAGCCCAGTCAGGTGGAACAGGAAGTCCACCAGTGCAGTCTCTTTACTGTGTCTTTGCAGAACAGCAGCAAACAGCTGGTCTGTGCGTACAGCGATCAGCTGCTCACACAAGCGCGCGCACACAACCATTATAATAATTCATGCAGTGTTTTTGTCATCTGTGTTTTTTCATGCTGTAAGCATCGTGTTGTGTCTTCACCTGGAATAAAATTATCTCTGTACATAGTTTTGCTTTGCTAAAAGACAGAAAAGGGGCTTTTATGTCTTAGGTTTTGCCTGGACGTCAGCCCCCTCTAACCCCCACACCTCACTGCTCTTGCTGTGGAAAATCCTGACAGTGCTGACGGAGGTTATTCAGCCGTGTTGGGTTGTGTTTTAACCACACGTGTTTCTGTGTATTGTTCCCTCAGCAAAGAGCATGGAAGAACTGAAGAGACTTTTGTTGCTGATTCTGGGCTGTGCTGTGCAGGTAACACACACACACACACACACACACACACACACACACACACACACACACACAGCCTCTCCCAGGAATCGTGTTTGTGTCTGTGTTGTTTTGCATGTCTGAGCACAGCCGTTTGCTTCATGTTCCTTCTGACTAGGTGCACTCAGGTTGGGCTGGATGTGGGCGGTGCTTCTCGCTCGTTTAAACACCAATCAGTCGTCAGTTTTTGTGTTATGGAAGCAAAAGGCTCTTTGAAGTGCACAGTTTAACATTGTGCTCACAGCTGTCTATGTGTAAGATCATTTAGTTTAACAGGGAGTTTGGATGCTGATTTGGCAATTTAGGAGTTAATGTAGCTTTAATTAAGCAGGTGTGGTTGGTTGTGTTTGTTCAGCTCTTATAGAGCCATCTCATGGCAATGAATGGAGCGACCTCGTCTTCCTCTTGTTTCCCTTTGTTTGTTTCTCCCTGGCTTCCTATTTTCCCTCCCTCCCTGCACTTGCTCGACTGGTTCCCGGGAAGAAGAAGGCCAAGAGGAGCGCTGAATGAGGAGAGGGAAAACAGGGAGGGAGGATAAAACCACATGGAAATGATGTTGATGTTGAATCAAATAACTCAGACTCCAGCCCTGTGGATAGCCACTAAAGGCACCACACGTCAGCTGTTGGAGCAAATTTTCCTTCAACATCTAAAAATAAAAAATGAAACCACATCAGTGAGAATGAAAGTGCGCCCAGCTCTTTATCTGCTAATGTGAAGCCTGCGGTCCTCCCAGTTCAACTTTCTCGTAGTTTCACTCCTCTAAGTCCTCCTCCTCTAGCATCCTCAGCCCAGATGTGTCAAACACCATCATCGAATCTAAACTCTAAAAGACTGCAGTTAGTTTGTAGGTTTGTATTTGCATCCATTCTCACTCCTAAAGGCTCAGCTGTGCATTTAAAGTGTATCATCAAAGATGACCTTTTATTGATATTTCCCAGTCACTGAGTTTTTAAGAAAAAGGTGAAAAACCAAATTGTAAGAAAGAAGGATGTATGGGGCATGCAGGAATATTATCAGGATATTTTCAGTTTTTTGGAGCATGTAAATAAACTGCATGTGTGATCCCGTCTCCCCCTCGTGGCTCTTAGTAAATACACCAGGAAAACAAACCCTTTCTGAGCCAGTTTACAGGCCTGGGTGGAGGATGCAGAGGTGAGATTTCACCATCAGGAAACAGCCTCCCTGTTAGTGACGTCTGAAAACACTCACTTTTATGTGATGCCGTCTTTTATTATTCATGAGTCCCTACAGTTTGTACTTTTATTCTTATTTGTATTTATTAATTATAGTTTGTTTTTACATCTTTTTAAACATTTTAAATGTTGATTTCTGCTCGTCGGTCAAACTGCCATTTTAAAAGTGCTAAAAAGCAAAAGTTATTATTATTGTTGTTGTTATTTTTATTGTCTTCCTGCACAGATTTTTCTGCTGCCACCAAAATACTGACAGCACAGAGAAACAACAGTCTGCAGGCTCAGTTTGATTTCATGCTTTAACTGTTTTTATTAAGGAGTCTTTATTTCCTCTGTGTGTGTGTGTGTGTGTGTGTGTGTGTGTGTGTGTGTGTGTGTGTGTCCTCAGTGTGAGCGTAAGGAGGAGATGATTGAGAAGATCAAGCTGCTGGACATTGAGACTCAGGCTGCCATCGTCTCACACATCCAGGAGGTGACTGAAATAAACCTGATGAGTGCAGCTCAGATATTTTACTGTTGATGTAAATTCTGACCTGAGATCAGCCTGATATGTGAGATGAAGAGCTTTATCTCATTGAACACATCATTATTAAGCTGCATCCTACCTGCTGAAACATCTCCCAGGTGGAGACGTTCCACTTCACCTTATTGTGGATCTGCCACCTGTTTCTATTTGGAGGCGCTGCCACAAACCTGCAGCCCCTCCTGTGATCATCTTCTGCCTGCTCTCTGCCACAGTGTCTTTTGTCTCTCTCTCCCCACACCGACAACCGGTCACGGCAGATGGCTGCCCCTCCCTGAGCCTGGTTCTGCTGGAGGTTTCTTCCTGTTAAAAGGGAGTTTTTCCTTCTCACTCCCACTTCCCACCCAAATATTTGCTCATAGGGGGTCGTTTTGATTGTTGGGTATACTCTATATTATTGAAGGGTCTTGACCTTACATTATAAAGCACTTTGAGCTGACTGTTGTGATTTGGTACTGCATAAATAAAATTGAATTGAATCTGCATGGAGCAGCGATGTGACCTCCTGGTGCCTGTGCCAGATGACCTCTTCATGTTGTCTGTGTTGACCGTTATGGTACCTGTGCGATGCTAAAATGCGTCTGCACTTCAGTTTGTTAATAATAGAAAGTGAATTCTCACAAAGACTGAAGGGGGAGATGGAGCTCCATCAGAAACAAACACAGGAGAAAGCAGTCCCTGAACAACTAAACTAGTCAAACCAGGACCAACAACAGGACTGAGGTAACTCTCAACCGGCTAATAATTACCAACACTGCACAAACCAACTGAAGGGTTGCTGGTGCTGATGGACCAGAGACCCACAAACCTCACAACCTCTGGTTTGTAGCCATGCAGGTGAGCCTCTGCAGTCAATCAGCACCAGGCATGAAGCAGACAGAGAGCAGGTTAATGATCAGGCGTGAGTAAAATGACCAACAGGAGAGGGAAGAGTGAAAAAGAGCGGCTGTAAATATTCAAAAACTTTTACATCTAAATTTCACCTGCATTGTGGGACTTATTTGACCTGCCATATAAAACCCATTTTCTGCTGCAACTGTGTGTGTGTGTGTGTCAGGTGACCCACAACCAGCTGAACGTTCTCGATCTGTCCTGGTTGGAGCAAGGAGCGGAGGTCACCCACGAAGAGCTGGAACCTCTGTCCCGCAACATGGCGGCGTCCCTGCGGCAGCTCGTCGACCAGCGCGACAAAGCCAGCGAGGTACAGTTGCAGATGCATCGGCCATTTATTCATGTTTCATTACCGTGATGGACGCGCGATGTTGTCTGCGTCTCTGTGAACAAACCCGCCTGCAGTTTGAAGCTGATTTCAGAGCTAATAAGATTTCAATAAAAGGTCTTTATTAGCCCCAAGCTCCACCTTTCATGAGTTTCTTTCAGACTTTAATGTTTATCAGATTTGATTTGATGGATCCGATCGATCTGTCTGCCTTACGTTTTAAAGTATTGCTGGACTCTAGATTTAACACGTTTTAAAAACTCGATATTTACACATAAAATAACATTAACACGCACCTGCCTTCCAGGTGATTGTGGATCTCACGCAGGAGAGGGACTACCTGTCCAGTCAACAGCCCCAGGAGGGGTGCAGGAGCCTGGGCATGATCAGCCCGGAGCGTGGGCAGAGCTCCGCGGGGGTGGGAGCAAATAACGGAGGCTCGGCTGGGTCGGCGCTCTCCAAAGAAAAGAAGCAGCATCTGTCCGTGGAGCTCGCCGACACCAAAGCCAAGCTTCGCCGATACAGACAGGAGCTGTAAGTCACAACCTGCTGCATTCAAACATTCAGATCAAATAAAGTCTGAGGGAGAAAAATGTGCTTCAGATCATCACACGCTGAGTCTGATGACTGAACGAGGGGGGGTCATCTATGCTGAAAGGCTTTATCTGAAGGCTCTGCCTGTTTCTCATCCCTGGCCTTTCCATCTTTATTGTTTTATCAGAGGTTCACTGACAGTAATAAACTGATAACAGATGTGTGGTAAATTGTGTTTGGTGCAGGTGGAAGATTATAATGCTGTCATGGTGTAACCACAGAGTGGCTCCATCTGATTGGAGGTTAACAGAAGGCACGCCTGCATTACTCACTGCAAGTGTTTGTGCTGAACACACACACGTTTTAACCCTCACAGGACAAACTGCTGTATATTTATGTGCGCCACTATTTTTATTCATAACAATGCTTCCTACCATGAAGGCTCTGCAGGGTTTGGTGCAGCAGGAGACAGAAAGCTAAAATCTGTGCCTGTTTTTTAATGTGTTGGTAATTATTTCATAATGAAGCATCTCATTGTGATAGTTTTCAGATATTTCAGTAATCTGAATATTTTGGGTGTTTCAGGAGTGTCTGTGTGTTTTTGACTGATGGCATGAGAACATTTTGGAGTCACAGGTGGAGGAAACAGTTCAGGGATAGAGCAATAAAAGAATTCCTGTCTAAAATATAATGCATGACCCCACTCGGCCATTGTAGTCGCTTAAGCAGCTAACACAGCACAGTGTAATAAAGACTCGGGGAGAGTGTGCTGTGAGTGGTCACACTTGTCGGTGTGTGGCTGATTTTTAGCTCAGCTTGTTGTCATAGCCGCTATAACTCATGCTCAAATTCACACCATAGATGCTGTTTAAGGCAGACCAACTTTACTATTACAGCACTTTGGCATTGGCACCCGCTCAGCAGTGCTCTTGTATAAATTATAGATTGTTAATATGCATGTGTGTGTTTGCAGGGAGGAGAAGACAGAGCAGCTGATGGATTCAAAGCATGAGGGGGAGCGTTTGGATCAGGAGCTGCAGAGACTGAAGCAGGAGGTGAGGACCCATCTGTGAGACTGGGAGCAGAAAAGGAGGAAGAAAGTAGAATAAATGCTCTGATTAAATGTCAGAGTCACACCGTTTGATAAAAGCACTGAGACTCTTTCAGCTGCATGAACAAGTTTAAAAGTTTAACTGTTCATGGGGAGCATTTTTCTTAGAGTCAGAGCTGCAGTGGAAGTTCATTTCTCTCAGTTGCTTTCCTGATGCTCAGCCGGCTTAGTTGGGATTCTGCCTAAAATTTAAAAAAAACAGATACAAGGCCTATAATTATTTTTAAAAGAGAACAGCAAATGTTAAATCTGAGAAATGGGATTCCTTATTGGAAAATATCTGCTCATTTTGAATTTGATGCCAGCAACACTTCCATAAAATTGTTCCAGGAGCAACAAAAACCTGGAAAAATTGGAGCTGTTGGAACATCTGACAACTAATGTGGTGAAATAGTGACATGGCTGGATGTAAGAAGAGCCCCCCAGAGAGGCTGAGGGGTTTTAGAAGTAAAGATGTGCAGCGGGTCAGCACTCCGTGACCGTCTGTGTGGGCAAACAGGTTCAGAATAAATTCAGAAGAATCAGAGACTTCATCGGCGGTTCATGATCTGAGGAAACGCAGAGAAGCATCTGCAGAGCCGGATGCTGGAAGTGTTCAGACCCTCAGACCTGATTCTTTGCTTGGCATCACTGCACAGGCTAAACTGACCCGGATACAGGCCACACTGTCACCCATTGAAAACAGCTCCATGTAGCAGAAGCACCACAAAGGAGCAGCTGGAATCCCTCATCAGCAACGACCTTACACAACTTCCCCGAAACATGACGCACTCAAAATGAGCCGGTATTTAAAAAAACCAATCAGATTTAACAGTTTGAGCTTTTGATTCGTTCTCTTTGGACTCTTTAAATGATTATTGTGAAAGCAGAGCGGAATTTAATTCTGTCCAGATGAGCGAGCAGCTCTTTAACTGAATATTGTTTGCACATAAAAACATTTTTCAGCATTTGGCATGAAGAGTGGACAGTGCTGCTGAGATTATTTCTAACATCTTCCTCTCACACAGTGAGGATTAAATACTTTTTACAGATTAAATCTGATCTAAGGTCAGCAGTCTGAAATGGTCTCTGTCAGTTTGTCCCAGTTTAATAAACTGGTTTTGAGCACGCAGCAGAGATGATGAATGAGATTAATAAATGTACTTGAGCGCACTACACGATGACCATCTCTCTCTCGCTCTCTCTCTCCTCGTGTAATCCTGCGCTGCTTCAGTGGCTTGAAATTGCCAACAGATTAACAGCATCAGGAGAAGAAGCTGCATTATCACGATACAACTGTTCGTGTTACTGAAAGAAGTGCTGACCTGCCTCAGGGCTTTTAACCTAAAGCGCTGGATGGTTTTAGGACGTTTTAACTCCTTCAGAGGGATTTTGGTGTCCACAGTGTTTCAGAGTCCCGATCCTGTGCCACAATACAAAGCATCTTGAGGCGACTGCTTGTTGTGATTTGGCGCTCTATACATAAAATTGAATTGAATTCTGCAGCTTTCATTTTGTCCGTGGATGCATATATTATGAGATTTGGATTAACAACAAGAACAAAGTCCCTGAGAAGTGGTGATAATATGTATATATTTGTGTTTTCTTTCATTCAGAACCAGTCTCTGTCCATTGAGGCCCGTTCTGCCCGAGTGTACCGGGACGAGGTGGACTCCCTGCGGGAGCGAGCCGCTCGGGTCGACCGCCTGGAGACCGAACTGAGCAGATGCAAAGAGAAACTCAACGACGTTCACTTCTACAAAACCAGAGTGGAGGTAAAACAGGAGCTGCACACCTGACTCGAGTGTACGCAGATCAGCCACAACATTAAAACCACCTCAGCACGACAACGGCTGAAACATGGAGCTGTAGTTCCTCTAATGTCCAGGGTTATAGTTTTGGATTTTACGTTATAGGTTAAGCTTTAGTTTGTTTTAATTTTTTTCTCTAATTCAGTTAGTTTTAGTTAGTTTTCAGAGCGGTTTTGCTCATTTTTATTTGTTTTAATTTTGGATTAATGCTTAGTTTTAGTTTAGTTTTCGTAAGTTTTAGTATTTCATACTTTGTCAGGTGCAAGATTCAAAAGTGACTATTGTGTAATAAAAACTCAACAAAAGATACCGTTTAAAGAAAAATATTCGGCGCGCGGTAGCTCAGTGGTGGAGCAGGCGACCACAAATATGCCGCGTTGCCTGTCGCCAGTTTGCTCGCGTGTCTTCCTCTGTATCTTCCCCCCGTTTCCTGTCTCCCTCCAGTATCAACGAAAGCCGCCGTGGCCAAAAATGCAAAAAAAAAAAAACCCCAAAAAGCATATTCAACTACCAACTGTTTGGGGCACCAGGGTGACTTAGCGGTGAAGCCGCTGACCGTATAGATGTGCTGCGTTGCGGTGCGGGCGGCGCAGGCTTGAGTCCCGGCCTGTTGCCAGTTTGCTCGTATGTCTTCCCCCATTTCCTGTCTCTCTCCACTACAGATAAAAGACGCTGTGGCCAAAAATGGGGAAAAAAACAAAACAATCAACTGCTCACAAGACAAGCAGCACTATGTGCTAACTGTGTGTAATATTAAGGACACTCATGAACATCAACAGGGAGAAACAAAACTCAATAAATTCTACAATAAACTCCACAATAATCTTCAGCATCAGTGGAGCAGATTAACACCTACATGTGGTGTTTGACAAAAACAAACTCTTTGAAGGAGTCAAAGCTCAAATCCAGCTGCATCCTGATGTTCTCACTGCCTGATGCTGCTTCTGTTTTGGAGCTAGCTTGGTTAGATGCTCTCTAATTAGACTTGCAGGGTCTTTGTGGCCTCTGTACACAACCTACGGAAGTTGCCGACCTCATGTTCACATTTATGCTTGTGTAGCTGGATTATGTATGTGTTAATTACCTTGCGGTTGTGTGCTGGTGTTTTATATGCGGTGTCAGCTGGGACTTTGGTCCTCGCTCTTTGTGCTCAGTCTTTTGGCTGCAAACATATTTGTCCCTGTTTTTCACTTTCTTCAGGCCCTCACGCCCATTCCGATAGTTTCAGCAGTCTCCCTCCAGGAATCTGCTGACATTTGTGAGTCCTTATATCGATGCTTTGATTATTAGTCCTGATTGTTATTCTGTGACTGATAAATTCAAACCTGGAGGCGAAAAGTAGCCAGAAACGCACAAGGACTGAACAGGTTAATCACAATGTTGCGGCTGCGCGGACCTGACGAGTAGTCACATTTCTCCAGATGTGCACGTGGGTTACCTCGTAGGATCAGAGCGGTTTCCGTAGCTGCCTTGTGTGCGCTTCTCAGGTGGACTTTGATGTTGGTGGGTTTTTTTTCCTGGCTGACAAGTGTTCCGCACATTTTTCATCACCCACAACAAGACTTTCGATTCTATCTGTGCTATCGTACTCAAAGAGTATGAGACCGCTGCCATTACTTTTCAGATCAGCACAGTGAGCACACACAGGCACACTGTTGCCCGATGGCGCTCCCAGCTGTAACTCGAAGAGCGGAAAAAATTATCTCATATCAATCCACAAGGCTTTAAAATAAAATAACAAACATGAAAACGAAGGTCAGTTTATCTATAATTTCAGTTTTGTAAACTCACAAAACAATTTTAGTCATCGTTTTTTCCTTTTAATTATAGTTTTTATTTATTTCAGTTAACGGAAATGCTCAATTTCAGTTTTCATTATTTCGTTCATTTTCATTAACTATAATGACCCTGCTAATCTCCACTCGAGGCTGGCTCCAGAAGTCAGTCAAATACCAGAAACTAATGGATGACGTCGCAGTGGCTGCTTCCTTCTTTTACATACAGTCTGTGGAAGGACTGAGCAGCTTTGCAGTTGAACGTTGTAAACATGTGAGCATCAAAACAGCTGGATGGCCGGCAGCATGTTCATCAAGGAAGAGATGGCAGCAGGATGCACTGTGGGAAGAAGGCGAGCTCTGAGGGATGTTCAGCTGTGAAACTTTGGGTCCTGGATTCATTGTTTGATCACCTACCTGAACACTGCTGCAGACCGTGCACATACCTTCTTTCAGCAGGATGATGCTTCATGACACACTGCAGACACGGCACAGGCACACTTTGAGGGAGAGGTTCAGGTCAGAGACAGATGTATGGACCTCACCTCACAGCTTCCAGGACTTAAGGATCTGGGGCTAACATCACCACACCTTCAGAGGTCTGGGAAGTCCACACCTCCACACGAGGGGAGCCGTCAGGTGGCTTTAATGTTATGGCTGATAGCAAACAAAGCAGCACTGTGAACATTATGAGCGTTTGATTAGTTTCCTGGATGGCACATTTTATTTTCATGTTCTGAATCTCATCATATTTCTGTTCTGTTCTCACACCAAACTTATTTCTTACTGCAGTTAATCTATAACTCCATTAACCATTTAATAGCCAGCTGTGGGGGGCGACATGCCCTAAGCCGCCTTTAACGCCCATCCAATTGTTGCCAACACGATTGGGCAAGTGCACTTTGCATTACCGTAATTACATGACAATTATCCCCTTGGAAAAAATCCAAATGGTTTCTGAAAGCTGAGGCGTTGTGCTCCACAGCCAACACAGGATTATTACCATAATTTCACTCACGCTGTTACAGGAACCCCCACGAATGGTGGCACCGCCGTAATCTGACAGCAACACCTCAGCCTTTGTGCTCTGAGTTCACTTTA
Organism: Australoheros facetus; assembly: GCA_030220045.1. Classification (NCBI taxonomy): domain Eukaryota; kingdom Metazoa; phylum Chordata; class Actinopteri; order Cichliformes; family Cichlidae; genus Australoheros; species Australoheros facetus. The sequence continues at coordinate 19,080 of JASGAU010396981.1, forward strand.
ATCTGACAGTCAGCTGCCACTGACAGTCCACTCTGTGTGTGTGTGTGTGTGTGTGTGTGTGTGTGTGTGTGTGTGTGTGTGTGTGTGTGTGTGTGTGTGTGTGTGTTTCAGGAGCTTCGCGAGGACAACCTGACTCTGCTGGAGACCAAAGTGTTGTTGGAGGAGCAGCTGTCAGCCTCAAGGGGGCGCTGTGACAAACTGCACACGCTGGAGAAAGACAACCTGTTACTGCGAGCTAAAATCCACGACCTGGAGATGGTATTACTCACACTCGAGCTGTCATGTGTCATATACAGTAACAGTCACTGTGTCAGATGTTTCCAGATGTGATTCACACTTGAAGAGTTCTGTGGCTCTAAAATAAAAGCTGGGCTGGATGGTATAGATATAAATATTTAGCAGCATGTAGGATGAGAACACCTCCTCTCACTCTCAGGATCAACAATCAAACCTTAGAAGGTCTCATCATTGTTTCCACCTCGTTAGCAACTTTTCACATGCTGTCAGTAACAAACAGTAAAAAACAGACAAAGCTTTATACAAACCACTTCCTGTAACAAAGAGTTGCCAGTACTACACCACAAACACACATCTGTGATCAGTTATTTGATCAATAAAATACAATAAAATGCAGTGTAACATAACACAAGTCTCTGATGGACTGGCTACCTGTCCAGTTTATAGCCCACCTCCTACCCTGTGACAGCTGGGAAAGGCTCCACCCCCTCCAACCCTGAACCGAATAAATCATTAAGCGAGTGGATGGAAAACAAAGAGCTTACTAAGCATAGTTTTTAAAAAAAACAGCTCAGGAAAACATTGGTCACCCTTTTCTCATTGTTTGGCCATCCCTCCGTCCTCCATCCTTCTGTGCAGGAGCGGGACAGCGAGCGGCGGCGGCTGGAGGAGCTGGTGGAGGAGAACATGCTGCTGGAGATCGGACAGAAGCAGAGCATGAACGAGTCAGCCCACCTGGGCTGGGAGCTGGAGCAGCTCACCAAGAACCACGACAACACCAACAATGAGAGTGAGACCTCGCCCTCCTGCCCTCCACCTATCTGTCCTCTGTCTGCCCATCTGTGTTCTCTGTTTTTAACTGACTCTTCTCTCTGATGCAGCCCGAAAGTCACTGGTCCACGAGCTGAACGAGTGCGTCTCCAGCCGCATGCTGAAGCTGGAGAAAGAGAACCGGGAGCTGCAGGCGTCCATAGAGAGGCTGAAAGAGGAGAACCACCTCCTGCAGGAGCAGCAGCTCCACACGCAGGAGCTGGACCGGGAGAACCAGAGTCTCAGCAACAAGGTGGGAACCCTGCAGCAGTTAAAGACACGTTGGTGAGGGATTAAATAATACCTCGCAATCACACCTGGGTGTTAATCAGCCTGAGGCGACTGGTGTTGTGATTTGGTGCTAAATAAATAAAACTCAAAGTTGAAAAGCATCACAAAATCAGTGTCCAGAAGGACATTTGATTACAGTGGCCTCAGCGGTTTTTACCCTTCAGCCTAAAAAAAGCTGGTGGGGTGTAATCATCACCCTGCCGGGCAGGCGGGTGGACAGTTTTCAACTTTGTGAACATAATAACTGGAGAACGATGTAACCAAGGATGTTCAAATTGATGCCATAGATCTGCTAAAGATCTCAGATGACTTAGTTCTTACCGTAATGAACCAATCACAGGCAGTGACCATATTCTCAGAGGTTTATATTATTATGATTTTAGCATTTCTTATTCGTGGTTCTTACTCAGACATTTGCTTTTGAGGCCGGTAGTCTCCACCAAACTCCATTCACAAGAACAGGTGAGCTGTTCATCTACAGCTGCCTCGACTGGGCTGTAATTTTATGTTACTGTGTGTCTTTGATCTGTTAACGGGTTCATTTGGATCTTAACTAATGCACCAAAACACCAAAAACACACAGCAGACAAAGTTCTGATTTGCACCTGGGACCAGATAAAAAGTGAAATGTTAAATATTTGAAATAAATCCTACAGCATCATTTACCTCAGTGATCCTGTAAATGATCTTTTACCTGTCAGCCACCTGTTTCTAAAAACTACCTGGGTTTCTGTTTTAGTTGGAGCGACTCCAGGGTTTATTGGACCAGGAGAAAATGACCAATCAGGACATGGAGTCTCTGGGGGAGGAGCTACTGAAGGAGAAACAGAGTCTGGAGCACGAGCTGCACACTCTGAAGGCGGAGAAGGATCGACAGGTGTGTAACACACTCCGGTAACATTTGCTTTATTGTCAAGCCACAGAAGAGACCAGCTGACTTCCTGTTCTGTCATCCAATCAGATCTCAGAGCTGGAGAGTGAAAAGCAGCACCTGGCGGAGGCGGTGGCATCCCTACAGGAGCGCGCTCAGTCTAACAGTGAGGCGAGGGTCCGCGAGGTGGAAGCAGAGAACCGTTTGCTGCACCAGAGCATCACTGACACCAGCTCCCGATTGGCCAGCCTGGAAACGCAGCTCAAAGGATCCAATGAGGATGCAGAGAGGCTGAGGGAGCGGGCAGGGCGGTGTGAGGAGGCGGAGCGAGAGTTGGCTCGGCTGGAGAGGAACCGGGAGGCACTCAACAGAGAAGTACATAAAAATATATTTCTTTTCTTTTCTAAAGACTCAGACTGCAGCAGAAATGTAATGTATCTGTGTTGCCTCCAGGTGGCATCTCTGCGGGCATGCAGCGAGCGCTCAGAGGCTCTGGAGAAGCAGGTGTCCTCCTTGGAGCAGGAGGTGCACAAGTTGAAGCGGGAGGCAGAGGAGAACCAGCGGGAGCTGCAGCACCTGACGAAGCAGGAGGCAGAAAGCAGCCTCCTGTCCAAAGAAAACCTGGAGCTCCGCTGCTCCCTGGAAAGCCTGCGCTCCTCATCCACCCGCCTCACAACCGTACAGGAGGAGCTTCAGGAGGCTCAGAGAGAAATGCAGGAGCTGCAGAGGAGGCTGGAGGAAGCTGGAGAAGAGGCGCAGGGAGAGAGAAAGCGAGCAGAGAGGCTGGAGGTGAACCTGGCAGCTCTGAACCAGGAGAAGCATCGCTTAGAAGAGGAGATGGAGAGGAGCAAAGAGGAGAGGGTGGAGGAAGAAAGGAGGAGGCAGGAGACAGAAAGCAGAGAGGAGGACTTGAGGAGGGAGGTGGGGGAGCTGAGGGAGGAGCGGAGGAGACGAGTGGAAGGAGACGAGGAGAGGAAGAAGCTCCAGCTGGACCTGGAGCAGTCGGAGAAGGGCAGGAAGCAGCTGGAGAAGGAGAGCTGGAGGATGAGGACACTTTTGGAAGGGAAGGAGACGGAGCTGGAGGAGAAAACGAGGAGGCTGACTGAAGTCACGAAGGAGGGCGGAGCTCTCAAGAAGGAGATGGAGCGGCTGAAGGAGGGGTCAGTGAAAGCAAAGGAGATGGAGCGGGAGAACAAGGAGCTTCAGAAACAAGCGACTATTGACAAGAGGACGTTAGCCACGCTGAGAGAGGTGAGAGGAGGAAGAGGAGGATTTGAGCCTCATCGGCAGATTGAATTTAAATGTTTTTATCTGAGCAGATTAAGGAGTTACAGATTATTCAGATTGTAATTTGAGTTTAGTTTTTCTGAACTCACTCACTGTTTAGCTCGAGCTGAGAGAGTCTCTGGTTTGTGCGGGTGAACCTGAGGAGGAAGCATCAATGTGTCTCTGATTTGTGAGTCTGCTCTCAGTTTGTTAGCTTCGGCTCTCCATCCCTGAGGCGTGAGACCGCAAGGCTGCTTAATTATGGGATAAAATGATTGATTGTTCTCAAATTCAGTGTGCTTAATACAGAAGACAGTAACATAAAAACCTCAGTAGATTTACACTGAAAACTAAATATAACTAAAACTAAATAAAACTTTACAAAGAAGCAAAATGCAAGTTAACACACACACACACACACACAATGCAGATGTTGACTCCAGTTTGGACCCATTTGATTGTTTCTGGGTTTCTTCCTGAAGACAAGTAAATACATGCAGAAAACCAACAGGGGGCGCTGCATTGATAGGTGTTGGTAATGAAAGCTGGGCGTGTTTTGCAGATATCTGCACTTTGTCAGATAAACCTGCAACTCTGACTGGTTCTTGTGAAGGCCACATCACATTCTGAAGAATGAACTCAGAAATGTTATACTTTTAATTAATTGAATGTCCTTGAACTAAAATAAATGTGATCTAAAGCTGCCAAACATCCCTCGTGTTTTCCTGTGCCAGATGATTAATCGCCCTCATCTTCACAGCCCTTTACAAACCTGCAGGAACCACTTTGATCCTGGTCCTTTAGGTGGAACCTCAGCAGTTACGCAGTTCTGAACCTGACGTTGAGCTTCTGTTTAGACGTTCAGCTGTGTTTGTGTGGTCGTTTTGCAGGAGCTGGTGTCAGAGAAGCTCAGCGTTCAGCAGCAGAGAGTCGAGTTGGAACGGCTGAACGAAGAGCTGGAGAAGATCGGACTGAACCGGGAGAAGCTGCTGCAGCAGGAGCACACGCTGGAGGACAGGTAGGATCCTCTCATCTCATTTCTGTGAGACTGAGTCTCTTGATGGGTGACGGATGGATTTTTTTGGTGCTGGAATGTCAGCAGGTACAGGCTGCTGGAGTCTCGGCTGGAGGAAACCGTCCAGCAGACCATGAAGATAAAGGAGGATAAAATCTCCAGTCTGGAAAAGAAGCTGGAAGCAAGCAGCGCTCTCAACAAGACTCTTCGTGCTGAGCTGGAAGCTGTAAGGAAATGCAAACTCTTTTACTTCCCTCTATGTCTGTAAAGTTGAAGATATGAAACAGTCAGACACTTTTTTCCTGCTGCAGGCTCGTCAGACGGTGTCCGCCTCACATCAGCAGCATGAGGAAGTAAACCACAGCTTCCAGGAGCACCCGGCGTCTGACCGCGGCGCCACAGCTGAGCTGCTTCGAATCAAAGACCATCTGATTGATGTGGAAAAGAACGTGAGACTTAGACATTCGGCTGATATTTCTGATTATTTATTTCCACACTCAGCCTGTTCATCTGGGCTCATATTAATATTGTGTTTTTGAGATCTGTCCATTTGTACCTGAAGGTTTCCTGTCTTTTAACACACGAAAAATACTTAATGATGCGTTTTTAATTTGATGTTTTGAGATGGTTGTAATATGCACACACGGTCACCAGGTGGCCTGAGGACCAGAACCGGACCATGGTCCACGTCAGTCCGGCCCCAGAAAAATTAAAAATTCCAGTCCCAAAAAACTAAAGTCCAAGGCAGCATTTTGTAAATCTTTGTGTTGCGTGGATTTAGTATTTTCTGTCTTTGGTGTCGCCAGAACGCCTCCCTGCAGACGGAGAGCAGTCTGCTGAAGGAGCAGCTGAAACAGCTGGAGAACCAGAACACTTCCCTCAACAACCAGATGGCGGCGCTGCAGCGACACACCACCACGCTGCAGGAGCAGAATTCAGCGTTACACACGCAGACGGCGAAGCTACAGGCACGTCACTCCGTCACGCAGGTTTAACTTGAAGAGATGTTTAAATTTGGGCCGTCCTCCTCATTGTTCTTCTCTGTGTCCTCTCAGGTGGAGAACTCCACCCTCTCCTCTCAGAGTGCCTCTCTCATGGCCCAGAATGCAGTGCTTCAGGGCCAGGTGACCGCTCTGGAGACAGAAGTGGAGTCATGGCAGCGGCAGCGCGAGGAGGCGTGGCGAGCCAGAGAGAGCGTGCTTAGTGACCACGAACGCCTGCTGAACGTTCATGAGAGGCAAGCTCACGAGTACGAGCAGCTGATCAGTCAGCACGCAGCGCTGAAGGGCAAGCAAAGGGCCCTAGAGGGCGAACACAGGACGCTCCACAGCAAGTAAGTGGAAAATGTGGGATTGAAGGTCTTAAATAAGTCATAGAGGGGAAACTGTTCACAGACAGAAGCAGAAGCGCGCCATAATCAAGGCACAAGTCTAATCCAGCCCACATTTCACTTTACATTCTTCATCATTTTTGACCTTCGCAGTTACAGCTGTGGTCTGCACACTGATGTGATCCCTGTGCACAGGTGAAACCACACAGACACCTGCACGCTAGCACAGAATACAACAGAAAGGTGGGAGTGTGTGTTCAGTGTAAATGGAAAGTTTCTGTTCTCAGACGTCGTCTCTGCTGAGGAAACCGAGCACAGACAGGAAACTTTGTTCATTCGAGCCGCAAGTTTGATTCTGTTTCATGGCGGCAGTCACAGCAAGTCTACTTGACTGAGCGTCCACTTCCCTTCCTGTCTCCGTCAGCCCCCCCCCCTCCCAATCAGCTTCACCTGTGCTGAATTTATCTCACCTTTGACCCTTTGTCGGTCGTGCTTTGGGTTCCCCTTTTACCTTTCTATCACCAGGGTGGCCCTGGCTCGGCTTGAAATTTTTCACAATTAAATCCACTTTTTCGAAATAATCCACAAAAATCGAAATAATCTACAGGAATCGAGCATGATTCGTTTCAAGGATTTATTTCCACAAAGTGTTACAAAAAGCAAGAAAGCAAGCACCTCTCGGGAGTGTACAGCGGTTAGTCCAGCAAAAAGAAAAACAGCGCACACAAAGAAAAAAACTGCTTCAACCACGGAAAACAGGGCATTTATACCCTCTCCGCGGGACTTTCCTCCACCCCAAATTAATATGCATAAATTGTCACCTTTAATATTTAATCCTCACCCCATCAACTTTTCGGGCACCCTTCACCCACTTTAGCACACATGCTCAAGGCTGCACCTCACAGGTCTAGCTCATAGTTTATAACAGATCAAATAGATGTCACCCATGATGACCTTTTCTACTCAAACCTCTGTTAAGATAAGATCACCAGTTTCTCCCACTTAGCCAGGTTTTATTCTTTTCCCCCCTTTTCTGCTTTAAAACTGTGAGGGGCCCACGGAACTCCCTTTTTTGGGAGTGCACCTGCTGTAAAACTCTTCTGAAATATGACGATAGAGTACAAGTGTCAAGTAAGACAGTACTTACTCTGGCAACTCTTCAAAGGCAAAAGCACTCAGGATGCTTGTGTGGGTGTGTGTGTGGATGTGTGTGTGCCTACCTCCTATCTGCACTTGCCATAAAAGTGGTGCCTGGTACTTAAGATAAAAACTAACCACCCCAGGCACTTATATGAAACTAATATAAGGTGTAAGAATAATATGTGCACATCTGATAAAAGTAATAACACTACAAACAATATAAATGATAAGTAATACAAATACATATATCCCCATATAATGATAAATGTAAATGTGACTGACAGAGTTGAGGCCCGTTATGAGGCCACACTGAACCACATGTGAATAAATCAATGCTGACAATAGGGAAGGTCCCTTTTTACATAAGAAGTGAAGGATAATCACTGCTAATAGTGTGTGTGTGTGTGTGTGTGTGTGTGGGGGGGGGGTATAGACAGTGTATGAAGTTGATAAGGACAACTGAGGAGAGAGAGAAAAAGTACAAGCAGTGTAAGGGGAGAGAATTCAAAGAGGGGGAGAGACAGTATAGACACTATAAGGGGAGAGAATTCAAAGAGGGGGAGAGAAGGTATAGAGAGTATAAGGGGCTGTTAAGGGCAAAATGGTACAGGCAGTGAATGGAATATATATATAGTGGCAAATATCCACCACTAACGGAGGGAAAAAGTATAGATGCTGGATGAAAGTAGCAATAAATTTCCAACACCTTTGAATCACCCTGATTTATATACAGGGAGTAAATGAATTTAAGCCACTTTTAGACTCAAGGAGGGAGGCTTCGAGGCAGCGGACATTTAACAAAATAAGACATCCTCATTTCAGAGTTAAATCTATCGTTTGTAGATAGTTATGAGTCAGACTGTATTTATGATCTGAGGAGTCATTTTTAATGAAATTCACAGCAGGGTGAACACAAAGGATCAGTTGCTGTGATTATATGCTGTTAGTTTTTAAATGTAGGTATTTCTATGGTGTTTATGTAGCTTTAATTTTTCAGCTGTTCAACAAACTTTAATCCTTATAGGAAATTTAAAAAAATCATGATTGTTTTCAGCAAACAGTAAAAAAACTAAGAAAGTTTCTCTAAAATCCATATTTCATAAGATCAGACACTCTGTCTGCACTCTTTACTGGACGAGTGAAGAAAAGATGCAAAGTAGAGACGGGAAAAAGCTGCCATTTAACCCATGAGCTCATTAACGGGCTCATTTCTGCAGATATCAGTGATCTCTTGATTATTTCTGGGTTGTTACTGCAAGTCTGCCCACGCTCTCCCGTTCATCTCCTGAAGGCTCATTATTTCTTTCAGTCCAAGTTCTTGAAGGTGGAATCGCACCGACCAGAATAAAGACTTCTCCGAGTTTGTCTTCATGCTTTTTCCACTTTACTTTTCAGTGAGTCTATTTGGGCAACTATGTTGGTCAGGGTGTGAGTGGCTTTGGCAGCATCACCTGTAGAAAATGATGGAGAGTCAGTCATTGGTGGATGGATGAGAGTGATGAGTTACTGATACAGTGCTGTGTAGAAAGCTCTGTGTCCTCCTCCTAAAACGCTAACAGAGCTGAAACAGTTTCAGTTCTGGGTTGTTTATGTCTGACCATCAAAGTGCCTCCAGGTTTTCTCCTTTAATGTCTTTTTGATACATGGCAGGAAGTGTTGATCCTGGGATAGGCTGATAGCATCACAGCATCTGTGTGCTCTGCCTCCCACTCGTGAGAACGCGCACGTACGTCTCACCGAGTGCGCACAAGAGAAACAAAGCAGACCCCCTCAGAACAGCTCCAACCTTTCTCCCCTGTGTGGTGTGAGTCGGGGTTGAGGTGACCACAACTGTGTCCTTTCAGAGCATTTCTGTGGTCCTCATCTAATGCCTATTTTACGTATTTCTGATCTACCGGCTGCAAAGTAAAAGAGTCACATCAGGTGTGGTGTAAACACACTAAGCACAAACAAACAGTTCAGAGGATCTGCCAGGAAGTCTGGGATCGACTGTGTGTGAAAGAAAACTGAACTGATTGAATTGCTGAATCTTATGTGTAAAGGTGTTCTGTACCTGAGGCTCTGACATACAGCGTGGTTGCGAAATTTGGCCGTTGTCCTCAGCTGTGTAGGCGAAGTAGACGGGGTTGGAAGTATCGTACAGAGTGGCAAAGTGGTAGCTGGTGGTACATTAGAAAGATTTCATTTTAAAAGTAATCTTTAAAATTATAAAAATAAACATTTTTATTCAAATCCATTTAAAGGCTCATTCTGTGGTTTAACACTTCATTTAATGTGAAGGATTACCTGTTTTCAGACACCTGGGAGATGTGGATGTGATTATTGGCAGCAGGCCACTGTGGCACATGGCCTTTGTAAAAGTATTGGCTGCACTGCTGCAAAAGAGAGAAGCATACACAAAGTTAGACCACATACAGAATACGTCTGACAGCGTTTATGAACGCACAGGAGCACAAACCTCAGAGCCACGTCATCTGCACCGACAGAAGAGACGAGCAGAAGGAGGCTCAGCATCACCGAGCTCCGCAATCTGGACAAAACTGCGGGAATCGAACCTTCGTCTGTCTCAATAACACGTCACCAAAAAAACGGAATAAGCTTTTTAAACAGCGTGAGGCTCCACATGGCAGCCACGCTGTCCACATTACTGTGCTGGAAGGAGGCTGCTTCCTGTAAAAGACAGCATGTAGCAGGCTAAAGTCTCACTAACGTGGAAAACCAGGGGGCTGCAGCCCATCCCAGCTGCACAGGAGTGTGTGCGTGCGTGCGTGCGCATTTATTACTTTATACATCCATCAAAACAACATTTGTACTGTTGTATTTTGAGATTAAGGAAGGAGAATTTAACTCTGGCACATTTAAGTTTATTGTGTTGTTTGACTCATCTGTGGATCACCTGCATCTGAGGAGGAAAACAGGAGGCTGAGAACTCTGTGCTCATTGATTTCATGATATTCTTGTAAATGCTGTGGTTTTATGTTAAGTTGAAGTTTAAAAGTCTATAAATGCTGCAGTGACGGCAGTAATAAATACTGGAACAGGCTTTAGAGTATGCGGGACACTGCAGGTCATGAATTCCTTCATTTGCATGTTTTTCCTGTTTTAATCATTTATTTTACTTCTTTATTTCCTAATGGCTGAGTTTAGTAACTCTACAGTGATTTCCGCTTCAGAGACGCATTTATTTGCAAAAGAATGTCTCTGAAGAGCCTCTGCTCATATTTTCACCTCTATTTTATTTTGTTCATGCAGAACATAATGGGGATAAAAAGGCTGTGAGAGACCGGGAGTCAATTCTGTATGTGTAAGACAACAACATTGTTCACAGTGTGTCTGCTGCTGCATTATTTTTTTTTAAATTACCCCTTAATTATCAGAGAATATGCAGTTTTTCTCCTTCTTCTCAGTATTCCCCCCAGCGTGGCCCTGACATCACGTCCTGGAAGCGTGATGACATCATCACGTTATCAGACATTTATGTGAACAGTGAAACTGATCATGAGCCTGAGGCTGGTGCAGGTTACACTAACTGATACCATCAGGTGGAAACAACCCCTCTGCTCTGTGTCTGTCTCCAGGTACTGTGTGCTGCTGCAGCAGAAGGAGAAATGGGAGGAGCAAGAGGGGCGTGGCCTGAAAGAGAAGGAGGAGCTGAACCTGGAGATCCAGAAGAACCGCCTCCTGCAGCAAGAAAACCTCCAGCTGAAAGCAGAAGCAGACAGGTGATGCATTTTCAGACCACAGACTGTAGCTGGGTGGTGCCATGGCAGTAAAGCCCATTAGCGTTTTAACCACCTCCATGTTGATTATTTGAAGCCAGGAGTGACCATATTTGGATGAGAGGTTGGAGTTATCAGCCGATACTGCTAATTAGTGCTGAGTAGCTTCTAGTAAACCCTCGACTAGAGCCAGTGAGCACTGATTATAAGGCTTAAACTTCTGAATGTTCATCTTAACGTCCACTATTAGCTGAGCTGGTGTGCTGACATCTTCCGTTTCCCCCTTTAGACTCACCGAGAGCCAATCACAGCAGATGGAGCAGAGCAGAGGGCTCCAGCAGCGAATCAGCGAACTCAAGAGCTCTTTAGGCTCCGCCCAGCTGGAAGTGAGTCAGTGGAGAGCACAATACGATTCGCTGATGGAGCAGCACCAGAACCTGGATCTCACCATGACCAAACTAGACAACCACTGTGAGGTAAAGGGGTGTTTTTATTAAACAGCTGATTAATGAAGCACTGCAGAGCTTAACTGGGATCGCCGTCTCCTCTGTGTGTGCTCCCAGCTCCTGAGTCGCCTCAAAGGTAACCTGGAGGAGGAGAACCACCACCTGCTGAGTCAGATCAACATGCTGAGTCAGCAGAACCACACGCTGCTGGAGAGGAGCATGGAGAGCAAAGAGCAGTACCACCAGGAGCAGAAGCTCTACATGTAAGTCCTCGTTACCAGTCCACCTCCTCGTGTGTCTTTGTGGATTTAACTTGCTCGATCACTCACCTGCTCAGACAGAGGAGGATTAAAGTCGTACAGGTGACCTGCAGGACTCTGATGTAGGCAGTAAGCGGCTGTGTCACAGTAACTGACATGTAATCGTTATCCAGGAGACATTTAAAAGAAGATCAGATCATTGATGAATGTGATTAAAAATGTAAACACACCGAGTTTAACCTCAGCTGTTAGTCAGCTCCTTATTTTACTTGTTTACGAGGAACGTAAAGGAACTGCAGACATGCCTCGGCCATTTTATCACCAGGCTGGAACATCTAAACTCTCCATCCAGCACCACTGTGTCTGGTACTGCTGTCAGCAAATGGAAATGCACTGAGCGCGATCAGAGCGATCAAACGTGGCTGTAAATCTGAGTCTGTCTCTCTGTCTCATCAGTGATAAGCTGAACGCTCTTCGTCGTCAGAAGGAGAAGCTGGAGGAGAAGATCATGGACCAGTACAAGTTCTACGACCCCACGCCTAAAAAGTAAGAGCCCACCTTTATTTCTACTGTCGCAGTCAGAACTGGACTACAACACTTCGATATGAGAACGTTAGTTTCAGGGCTGATTAGTGAAAGGTGAAGCTGACCCGCCCTCAAACTAACAGCCAGTCACGTGAGGCTCTTTCTGAGCAGCACCAACGATCAGCAGCAAACGGTCACATCTTCAGCTCCATCAGACATGAAGAAGCTGCAGCTGCATTGAAGTCAGAGGCCAGAAATGATGAATTTAAGATCAATAATGTTAAAAGTGCAGTAAAAAGTTTGTGAACTCTTGGGGATTTTCAGCATTAAACAACCTGAAACACCAGATCTTCATACAGCTTCTAAAAGTAGAAGAAAGGAACCCAAGTTAAATAACTTTAAGAGAATACATTTTTAATTTTTTCTTATATGAAAATCTTCCTGTATTCCCCAGTTAGTGGCAGCTGTGTTTAATATTTTCATCTTATCTACTTTTTTTTTTTTTTTTTTAANGGGGGGGGGGGGTTGTCTGGCAGGCAGGTAGCCAACTTTCAACTTTAAAGTCACTGAGGCTCAGATGCACCCATTAAGATCTCTGAGACCTTCCAGGGGATTCGAGCCCCCTAAATACTGTGCTGCAGGAGGCTTGGGGGGGGCACTGACAGCCGGCAGTATTTTTCCATTTTATGGACTTTTGATTTGTGATTCTGATGTTTTGGGGCATTTTTAAACTTTTTTCTATAAACTTTAATTGATAGGTATGTAGAACTATTTAATACTGGCAGGACTTTTACAAGTTTTTGTTCCCATAGGAATAAAAAATGTTTGTAGGTGCAGATGAGTCGATTCTGTCTGATGCAGCTGATAGAGTTCTCAGGAGCTTTCTGCTGTGTGTCAGACTCACCTCCTTCTGGAGAAATCTGCTGATTGTTATCAGTGAAAGCAAACCAAACACTGCAGGTATTTGCAAGTCTCATTCTTATCTTTATGGAATCCGCCATCTTTGTGTTCTGGAGCCACGAGCGGGTGGAGCACCAAGTTATCAGCTAATGACCCTTGAACTGCATCCGTGCACTGTGTGGGAGCATCACAGACACAGATACCTGATAATCAGTAACATCCAAATAACATCCTAGAAGTTCACTCACCAAAAACGTCAATGAACCGCACCCATAACCCTGTACAGTTGTTATGAAGGGAGCAGCTGTTGGGGCTTCATTTTTCAGCCCAGAGGCCGATTCTTACCGGAAACTCATGAAGTCAAATTAGTCCGCTAATGCCCGAAATGTTTTTTCTGCTTTATTTGCTTTACTGGCTGTAGCTCAGTAGGTAGAGCAGGTCACCTACTGATCGGAAGGTCAGGGGTTCGATTCCAGGCTACATGCCAATGTATCCTTGGGCAAGATACTTAACCCCAATTTGCTCTCCGACGCAACCGTCGGAGTCTGAATGTGTGTGGATGTTAGCTAATTAAAGCACTTAGCTTAGTTAATATGGAAGTGCTTGTATGAATGGGTGTGCATGGGTAAATGTAAAACGTGTTGTATAAGCGCTTTGAGTGCTCTGACTGAGTAGAAAAGCGCTATATAAGAACTAGTCCATTTACCATTTAATTCAGTTTTATTTATATAGCGTCAAATCACAACAGTCGCCTCAAAAGTGCTTTATATTGTAGGTAAAGACCCTACAATAATACAGAGAAAACCCAACAGTCAAAACGACCCCCTATGAGCAGCACTTGGCGACAGTGGGAAGGAAAAACTCCCT
>JASGAU010396987.1:0-22542 GCA_030220045.1 Australoheros facetus
GATATATGGGCATTATGGCGTCATTTCTTAACATCTCTCCAGATTCGTCATCTGGCTTTGTTTGTTTGATAGACTGCTTGGAAGCCTTATCTCTGTGGCGAGACCCGTGGTTGTTTATCGCCTCAGTGACGTATGCGGGATTGTGGAAGTACGTGCTCTCTGCTGTCAGTATGTGTAGGTGATGGCAAGTTCACTAAAGGCCCCTTAGGGTATGAAGGGTGTTTTTGCACAGAAAAAAAGAATAGGAGAAAGAGTTTCCCCTTGACAGCTCACCCACAGCAGTCTCAAGATGTGCTTCTCAACGGTAGCTTGGGGAAAATATGCCGTCTACTGCCTAAAACAAAGAGATGCACGAGCCAGATTAGCGTATTACCAAAACAGCTTTCCTTTTAGGCTCTTCTTTCTCTCTCAACTCCTGTCAGAGCTGTCTGCAGTAAGCNCATTAACCTCTATGTGTTTATTCACAAGGCCCCACAGGCCAACTGGGAGGATGAACACAGAACCATCTCTAAAGCCAGCAAAGCGGAACAATCACAATGTGTCATTGGAGGAAAAGACATGAAGTATTAGCTGCTGCTCTCCTTTGTGTCTTTCAAAACTGAATTTTAATTTAATGTGCTATTTCTGTGATGAGTCACATGCCTTTCGTTCAGCGCCAGAGTACACTGACCCTCAGTGTGACGTACAGTCAGTGAGTCATAGCCACATTAGCTAGTGATGATTGGCTAAATGCAAAGGCTGCCTTGCTTTTGTTTTGGGTACTTTAGCTTATGTCTAATTTTTTTTGTGTGTATTTTCAACTTCCACCCACACCCCCCACCCACCCAAAAAAAAAGAAAAGAAAAGAAAAAAGATACAAGACAATTGAAATTGATGGTTTTCTATTACATGCAGCTGGAGATAAGAAATCACACTAAGCATTTGTGGATTAAAAAAAAAAGATTATGTAAATGTTGCTGATGTTGAATTTCCTTAATTGTCTTGAGTTCTTTGCTTTAATTACATCAGCCATTTCCAGTTGGTCTAGCCTCCGAGTCTTATATTTCATCAGGTTACAGTAAATGTTAGATGTCCCATTCACACTGTCAGTGCATTAAAGTAGAAAACCTTTTGGTGGTTAAAAGACAATCCTTTTTAATTTCACAGTCAACCTCTTTTTTTTTTTAATTAAAAATATTATATATCAAATACTAAATTTTAGAGCCATTGGGTATCTAGTCATCGAATTATAGCCACATTATTCTGCTTATGGGACCAGATGTGTGTTTTGTGTACAAGTTACTGCCAGCCTTGATTCTTTTTATGATTTGTGTCAAATGTAGCCTCAAAAAAATGGAAGAAAACACATTGTCACATTGAGGGGTTTTATTCATTTTTAATTTTAAGCTTGCGCTATTCAAAAATCATTTACAATATCCAGCTAATGTTCATTTTCTGAACAAGAGTAAGAAATTATTTACACACAAGATTGATTTCTTTGAGGGAGCAGATTTTATTTATTAATTTTGAAGTGTGTTACTTTTGTTATTAAATTAGGTGAAATTTGACATTCTGGGATCATCTTTACAGACTTGCTTCTGCCAGACAAAACTACCTATGACCTTGAGAGGGGACAGATACCCACACAAATTTGTTTTACATCAGGAAGACAAATATTACTGGTCCAAAGACATGAATGTTAGGGTAACTGGTGAGTCTTAATTAGCTGTAGGTGTTGATGTCATCAGGCTCCAGCTGTGAAAGAGGGTGGATAATCTTTTTTAGAAATGTTATGAAGTGCTAGATGAGGACCCAAATGCAGACCCAAAGGACTGACTGAATGAACAAAAGTCTAAAGTACAGAGTAAGCTAAGAGAATAAACAGAATCTGAAACAGGCTATAGACACGTAAGGGAAGTTAACACACGCTGAGGCAAAGACTGAGGGGAAGACCACTATTTATACACATAAGGGCAATTAGAGGTGGACCCAGCAGGGTAATGAGACACAGGTGACAATAATCAAAGACAGTCAAACAGGAGGGGGAAGTAAAAATAGACACAAGATACCACAGACAAGGATCTATCAAAATAAAACAGGAAATGAGAACCATAACTAAATGGGGAAACGCAGACATGTGAATGAACTTAACATAGAGGAGCTGGCACAAGAGGATAAGGTAATGGAACAAATTAAACTCTAAAACTAAGACTAAATTTGAACCAGAGCTGAAGACTCTAAAGTAGAACACATAAAGATCAATAAATAAAAGTATAACACAAAACAAAGAATTTAACCTCAAGGGTACAAAATCACATAGCAAAACCTGGGCTTATGACAAGAAAATTGGATGGAGGTATCAGACAAAACTTCCTGTGATGTGTAACAAATTGACCAGAACGTTGATCAGGTGCACACGCTTGATGATAGGTATACAACATTTCTAACCCCTAAACCTAGTTTATAGTATAGGCACAAAAAAAAAATGTAAACTTGACCATCACCTCTGTAAAAGTGTTTGGAACTTCATAAAT
This sequence comes from Australoheros facetus, assembly GCA_030220045.1. Lineage (NCBI taxonomy): Eukaryota > Metazoa > Chordata > Actinopteri > Cichliformes > Cichlidae > Australoheros > Australoheros facetus. The sequence continues at coordinate 2,514 of JASGAU010396987.1, forward strand.
AATTCCAGCATGGCTCTAATATTTGGGGTTTTCCATCATATTGATTCACTTTCCACTGGAATAAACTGAACAAAATAGAAAAAAAAGGAAGTTAAAAAAAACTTCAGATGAATGGAATAGCCCTTAAATAAATGCCAAAAGTATATCTGGGGCTTAAATCTCAATGGGATAACAGGAACTGCAGCAAAGGCGTGCATGAGTTGTATAGCCAACTTTACACTGGGAACCTCTGCATTACATCATCATTAGGATATCTGCCTGAATACAGTCATCCAGTTCACTAGCATGAACACACAAAAAAAGTGAACAGATGAGCAATTCAGATGTTTATCTGTTAGATATAAAAAATATTTCCAACACATTTGATTACAAAGTGAGCAGAATGAATTGCTAATGTCAGCTATTCAGAAATATAAATTCACTGAGGCTGAAGTTGCAAACCAAGAGCAAAGGTGTCTTTTACTGTTCATGAACGAACTTTTCATTACTACTTTACTCAATCACATAAAGTGTTGCTGCAGTTAAGCCATCAGTCGTCCTGTGTGTATGCAGGCAGCGAGAGCTATTCAGTGCAGAAGAAGAATGGTCTCTCTGACATTCCTCTGTTTTTCCTGGCTGTCTGTTTGCGAGTCATGGTACTTTGGGAGCCAGCATGGCTCCACCAGAGGAGTCCAACTAACCACTGTAATTGTGCCGTGCCGTAGCCGCCTTCCCCAACCCTGGGACTGAACCATGAAATATTTGAAAATGCCGGGGTTAAGAGGGGGGTCGTTGGCAGTGCAATGTGAAATGTGAGACCATAGAGCATCTTTAACAAGGGGGCAGATAGAAAGCCCGCCAGCCAGCCAGTCGGGCAGCCAGGGCACACGTTGGAGTCCTCTGAAGGAGAATAATTATGGATGTAAGAGGAGATATTGCGTTGGGAGCAGATCAATAGTGCCCACGTACTGCTGGCGTTGAGGTGAGTATATTTCTGGCACAGGAGGAGAGAGTGCAGGATATCAGCTTGTTGCTAGAGCGACTCACAGAACTTTTAACACCGGCGGGCTTCCCAGATACCCTTACAATCCCGATGCCCGTCCTCCTCCCAAATCACTGCTGCTTGGAGTTTCACTGCCCCCCCGCCCCCCCATCTCCAATCCTCTTATCCACACAGAGTTGGCGGGAGGACTTGTCTTTGTCTACTCATGATTGTATTCCCACAGTCCAGACTATACAGTCATGGTTTCCAGTGTCGTTTGGAGGACTCCCCTATTCTCTGGCTAAGAAACTGACAAAAGCAGAATCAACAAGCATAATCTACCCAACTGTACTACCAAATTAATTTGTCATTTCAGGGACAATGAACCTATGAGCTTATTTTAGAAATGATAGTGTCCATTTGTTTCCACTTAAACTGAATGAAAGGATTGTTTTCCCTAATTTATAGTCATCATGCAACATGCAAAGTATTTCCTTCTCAATGAGTCATTTGCTCTCCCTGCAACACTTATTGCACATATCACGTTACTCTGTGCATACATGTAGTACATGCAGCCTTATTATTGAAGGGGGCCCTGCCCTCCATGCAGATCTGGAAAATGGCCACATCAACAGATAGCATATTGAATATCATCTCAGTTTTTGTATGGCCAGTTTATTCAAACATCTCATGTCCCCTGTGCACGCAAATGGTTTGAATTATTTTGAGAGCTTTTTTACCTCCCTTGGTTTTTCATTGTCTGAGGCATGCAAGTCCCTCAAGAGCAGATCTTTGTTTCTCATTAGGAGGTAAATAGAGCAGGCCAAATGCTTGCATGTTTATTATACACAGGAGGGTATGGTCACTGTTCTCAACAGCTCACTGCAGAAAAAAAAAAAGCTGTTTGCTTTCTTGACCTTTGTCTGCACCGCCTGCAACCAAATGTCTGTTGAATTTACTGGATAATAAGCTGGGAGAAATTGATGGACTGAAAGGAAGTTGGTCTCAACCTCATCAAAAGTTTTTCCTAAAACACATTTCAACAAAAAGTCATTCATCCAGACTGAAAAATCACCATTCAACATAACCGCCATTCAGAGGTCATTATTTGAAGTGAAATTTCCACAGAATAAAACAGCAGCAAAGCTATGAAATATGCAAGAGAAAAACAGCAGAATAATCATACTGGGTTGCACAAACATGAGAGCAAACACAATAAAAGCAGTTAATAGGAACCAAAAAGTAGGTTTTGCAGTTTTTGGGCAACATATGCGGCCATTCAGATGACACCTTTTCTTTTGTCTTATTTCAGACAATGAAAAACCACATTCTGTGCATATTAGCAAAACAGTCCAGGTGCTAAATTATAACCCTCTGCCAGGAACCTGTTAAAAGTATTTGGTGTATTATGAAAAGAAGAAATTGTAAAATCTTTTGATGTTGTCTTTGTGCTACTGACAGTTGAATGTAGAGTTTTAATGATTTGCAAGTTATTAAAATTTTGCAGTGTCCAAATTTTTTTGTAAAGAATGTGAGAAGTGAGAAGAAAATCGGCCAGGCTCCAGAATAGTAGTAATTAGAATTAAATAGGTAATTTAATTGAAAACAGTTTAACAATTTCATCTGTTGTTTTCATCTGATTTGATTCAGTTGCCTCATCAGCCAACAACGGTCAGATTCATTTTCTTTCAAGTTGGAATAAAAAGTAGAGACACAAAGGTAAAGCACAAATACCTTAATCTCTCATGAAATGAGGGTGCTTTTTTATGTAGAATCACATCAGTGATTTAAAAAAAAAAAAAAGGCTTTCAAGGTCTTTAGCAGCAGGTATTTAACTAGAGGGAACTTAAACTCCATGAATGCTAAACAATTCCTAACTCACTGTTTCACCCAAACATATTATTTCTATCACTTAAACTGTAAGATAAATTGATGTATTGACCCTGAAAATGGTGCCCCAAAGAGCTGGAATCAAGATTGAAATTCAGTTGCTTTTGTATGCGTATGAAATTGTAATCTTCTAAGTGTGGAAATTGTGAATCCTGAAAAATTCAATAAAGTGGACCTTGAACAAATGAACATACACCAATAAAAGTTACTGGAGCAAAAGAAAAACTTCACTTAGGAGCACAAAAGTGAGTTGGGTTAGCAGATATTGGGTTATAAAGGCAAGAATAGAGGTTCTGATTTAATTTGCTGGCTCATGTTTTGAGTCAAAGAGAGGTCATATCTATTGAGGCAAGAGAGTTGTAAGCAGGGAAGATAAGATTTTATTGAAAAAGTAATTATTTTTTGTTTATATAGCCCAGTATTACAAATTTATGTGAGGAGGTTTGTTGGAGAAATGTGTAAAGAAAAGACCAGCATATTAAATTTACAATAGGGACCAGTGATTACCATACCAAAGTTATGGACAGATATAGAAAAATATGATTCTGCAAGAGTTTTAGTAATGAATAGGTGCCACCAGACAAGTAGGACCAGAAACAAACAACATCTTTTCCAGTACAGAGGCCCACAGGGACAAAGCATACTCAGGCCTGCCATTCACATATAAAAGAGAGAGAGACATGAATAAGCATGAGCACAGAGGAGAGAGCAAGACAGCAAAAGACACTAAAAATTATGGGGGACAAAGATCCAGAACATCTGGAATAAGGCGCTGACAGCTAGAGGAGGGAGAGAGAGATCAGTATCAAGACAGCCTACAGTCGAGCAAAGAGAGACCTCACTGAGGGGGAAAAAAACCAGAGGACACAGAGAAGAAATCGTGCTGAAATTTGAGTTCTCTGAGGCTCATGAGAACTGAAAAAAATTGTTTAATAGCTGCGCTTTCTGAGCTAAAATGCTTCATCCACTGTTTTTCCTTCATCCACTTCCTTGAGAGATAACCAGTTTCTGGTAGTCTGACGTTGTGTACTGACCTCTTGTTTGAGTCCAGAGGTGAGATGTGTGATAGAGGCCCTCAGTGCTGATAAGGCCATCAGGCTGATAACTAACTCCCCCCAGCACAAAGCTGCCACTGCTGCTGCCACTGCTTCCATTAGCCCCAGCAGATGTACTGAATGCCTGTCTGGTCTCTCCTGCTCTATCTAAGGTTACATCCTCTGTTCGGAGCCCCTTATGCAAACCCTGCTTTCCCATGCTGTGATTGCTATCAGAGAAGATATTTATGTAGTGCACATGTTTCTGATTGTTTAACCTTTGGACCTGTGCTGTAGGTGCTGTTACCATCCCCATAGGCTTGCTACCTCTCTCCTGCCCTTGTAGGTAGACCGAGGAAGACAGGAGCAGATGCAGTTGCTAGAAGTGTATAATGGACTGACAGGCGAGGGCACTGCTGAAATTGGTCACATGAAAAGCTTCAGTCAAACCTTGCACTTGCTTTTAAGTTTGGAAAATGTCTCAGCTGAATTATTTTTGGTTTGTTCCTTTATTCAGGACATTTTATTGAGCAGAACTTTGTCAGCTCAATGTCTTTCAAAACAGAAAGAAAAAGAAGTTAATTTTTTAAGTATGGTTGTCTGATTCTTACATCACTATTGAGATAGGGGCTGATAATGTTGATGGGTATGCAAGCAAAATCTCAGAAAACAACATAACTTGCTTAAGATGTAGAGAGATTGTCCAGGTTTTGCCACATGAGAACCACACACGTATACATATACACGTATCTTTTCTTAGTGCACAGCTATTCAACCAGTGCATAAAAGGGCACCTATCTCAAAGGATGAACAGTGTTGTATCGACATGTAACAGAAAACTTACCTAAGAACCAGTTTTAAATTCTAGGCGCTTTGTTTCAAGCAGCCCATTGCAAAAATACATAATTTGTTCCAATGTCTTTAGTTGAATCTATGAAAAATGCCAAAGGTAACAGTCTGACAGGCATAAAATAGATTTTTTTGCACCAACAAGGAGATTCCCAAAGACCCATTAGTTGAAAACTCGGCATCTCTTGGCCTGTTGTGCAGCATTTCCTTAAAAATTTGAGGAAACTGGAAGTGAAGTGGAGAAGAAAAGAAGTGGCAGGCCTATAAAAGCCTCATCAGAAATGGTCTCAGCAAAAGTATGGCTGTCAAGAAGCCATTCTTAAAGAAGGGAAATGGAGAAAAGGCTGAAATAAGCCAACCTACACAAGAACTGGACTGAAAATCAGTGGTCCCATGGAGTGATGAATCCAAATTGAAGTTGAGGTCAGGAGAGAGGTACAACGTTGAATGTCCACAGCCATCTTTAAAAACATGGTGGCTCTGTCATGGTTTGGGTCTGTATTTCAGCCAGTGGTGTTGGAGAGCTTGTCAAAAATTATGAACACAGAAAAGTACTTTGAGATTTTGATGCACCATACATTTCCATCTAAAAAAGCAGCTATTGGCAACGGCTTCATTTTTCAGCATGACAGTGTTCCCAAACACACTGCCAATGCAGTAAAAGCATAGATGGGATAGAAAAACCATACAGTGACGTCACCTAAGAGAGTTCAGACTGTGTTGAAGAATAAAGGTGGTCATACCAAATATTGACCTAGAAGCTCATTAGAATTGTACAAACTGTTTTTGCCTTATATGCTGTATTTATATGTATGTTTCCTCATGTTTCAATAAACTACTGCTACTAGTTCCCATTTTCCTTGCAAAAATATAAAGAAATATGGGTTGACTTAAGACTTTTGCACAGTGCTGTACCTTTCAGAGTTTGAGAAAGCTCTTCTATGGATTTGATTAAAGTGGCTGATGGAAGTCTATCTGGAAACATACACTGACTTGCAGATTAAATCCTGAGTGATCACAGTTGAATATAAGAAAATATCAAGGCAAAGATGAAACATGCCACTTAATGGCTCAGTAAAACCTAAAGTGAAATACCATCAGCTGCTGTTGAGTAAATTCCCAGAGGCAGTAAATGCAACTCCTAGCTTTTCTGGAGTGTGTTGTTCCTGCGTGTGTTTACCCCATGTTTGTGGCATGTCATGCTTGAGCAGAATTGCTGCACTCTCCTGGGAGCTTCAGGAGGGCTCGGTACAGGTGATTTATTCATCCTAATCTGTCCCGCACAGTAGCAGGGGTCTGCCTTCCTTCCACCCAACACGAGTGAGGTGCTATCAGCTTGCATGATCATATTAATAATCACCTATGGTTGTTATCAGCCCACATATCTTTGAGGTGGCAGCTTCCTGTTTGGCAGCACCTGGGCTCGTGCTGGGGGCTGACGTCCTGACATCCTGACATCCAGGAGGAGATATGTGTGTGACCCTGAGGCCACGTCAAGGACACTTGATGATACTCTTCGATGCCACCGTCTTGATTAATTATTCAGACTCCAACCACCACCCCCACCCGCTGCCCTGTAATGTATGCTGTAGTAATCTTACTGGAAACACTTGAGTTGAATGCCAGATGTTTATACCGGGCATTTATGAAAGCTGTCTGACTCGCCTCAGTAATGTCTTATGCTGACATGTAGGGAATGAAAAAAACATGTCATATGCTGTTGTTATATATGTGCGTTTGTGTGTGTGTTTAATATATATATATATCTGTAAGTGGTGATAATTGGCTGAATTAGTTGGCGTCATGTTAATGCTCAGTTTATTTGAAATGGTTTCTAATGTCATCAGTCATTTCTAAGTGATCTTTATAGGCCTGATAATTTGTTCTCCTGTAGTTTGAAAGGTATTCTACATATGCAGAATTGTTGTTCTCATTTAAGTCCCTTAAAACCCTGAGTTATGTGAAATGAGCTGCTATATAAAGGAAGAAGGAAACAGGGGTTTTTGGTGTGAATAACTTTTCAGGGCAACACCCAAAAAAAACCCAAAAAAAAACCACGTCAAATGCAATTCAATTTCTGCCTCTGCATCAGCTTGGGCTAACGGTCAAACAAATGCTTATTTTCTGAATAGCCTGGGGGAGTTTGCTTTTCAGCTTATCAACTTTTATTAACCTTAGCACTGAGGTTTGCTTTTTGATTTAGATTCTTTAAAACACTGAAATTGGATTTTTTTTTTTTTCCTGATGCACCCCTGCTGTGACATATGCTCGACAACTTGTTACACAGAGGAGGAAAAAAACTCAGTACTTGCTTTGGGTTTTTTTTTTTTTTTTTTTCTACTGGGAATATTTTATCCTGGAAGCTAATGACTCAGACAATTTTATTAATTTCTTTTCTCCTGGGCGCCCTTATATGTAGTGGTATTTTATTAGCCAGCGCATTAAATGATTTGGACAGTTGGGATAGGAATCGAGAACCGGTTCCAAATTGTCCAATCTTTTGGAATTAAATTCATTACAAGGTCCAGCAACTTTTGTAGTATAAACACTCACTGGCCACTTTATTAGGTACATATATTTGCTTGTTAACGCAAATATCTAATCAGCCAATCACATGGCAACAACCCAGTGCATTTAGGCATGTAGACGTGGTCGTGATGAAATGCTGAAGTTCAAACTGCTCATCAGAATGGGGATGAAAGGTGATTTAAGTGACTTTGAAGGTGGCATGGTTGCTGGTACTAGACAGGCTGGTCTGAGAGTTTCAGAAACTGCTGATCTCCTGGGATTTTCCTGTGCAGCCATCTTTATAGAGCATAATATGGAAAAGAGGAAACATCCAGTGAGTGGCAGTTCTCTGGGTGAAAATGTGTGCTTTGGGCTGATACGAGGGCAACAGTAACTCAAACAAGTACTCATTACAACCAAGTAATGCAGAAAAGCATCTCTGAATGCACGTTGATTCTTGAAGCAGGTGGGCTACAGCTGTAGAAGACCACACCGGTGCTACTTAATTTAGATATTTTTTTTCCACTTATTGTGTATCAAAGTCATTTCACAGCAACAAGCGACAGAGTTAGCAACTATTTAGCATCTAAAGAGCCAGGTGTTTCTATAAGATGGTAGAGACCAAAAACTGAGCTAAAAGCGAAGTATTAAATTCTTGGTGGCCAAACTTCAAATATTGCAAATCAAACTCTGTGTCTATTGGCTGTTTAATTTGCTAACTTTTTGCTAACAAGTTTGCATGTAGTCTTATGTTCACAGCTTGTTCATGTCCCCAAGGCAGCAAAAGAAATTGCATGTTATTGCAGCTTTCTGAGATGGAATGCAGAATCAGCAGTTTAGCTTCATTAAAAAGGAAGGAGAAAAAAAACAAAAACATCTACACGATATAAATAACTTCACAGAAAATATGCAATGTACAGCTCGCGCACTGACTGTTTCAGGCCGGCTAGGCTCCTGTCACTTACAGTGTCAAGGAAGTGTGAAGCTTTGAAAACTGCCCTTTGCATGAAGTGTGTATTTCCTCTTTCATTTTGCTTGGCAAGACATTGTAGACTCCCCACCCCACCCCCACCCCCCGACTGGGCTCTGGATTATTAGCTTAAGCTCTCTAAAAATATCCCTTTGACTGTTTAAGCCTCTGACAGCAGCAACATCTCTCACATTCTGATAGCTTTATACTAACTATGGCTGCAGAGGGCTCATGCACTCTGCCTGCTTTTGTTATCTTTTACCTTGTTTGCCCAAAGAGGAGAAGGAGGAGAACATACAAGCCCTGAAATCTGCAAGAGTCCTCTCTCTTTTGGAATCAGACTCGGAGGAGATCATCAAAGGCGAGCGTGCAATCACAGCAATCTCTGAACAAACGAGACGCTTTTTTTGAGCACGAGAGGATTTCGCCCAGATGTCACTCGAAGCACTTGTCATTGTTGCAACAGCTGTAGAAGCACATGGGCCGTCATTTGAAAACCGTCTACCACAACATACCAAAACAGCACATGTCAACACACGCAGCCTGAAACATAAGATTTTTGAATATTAACGCTTTAAGCCCCTTAAGGAATTGTGGCTTTAATTGCCTATCGCTCCAGTTTTATTAGCTGTATGTGTAGTCTCGGTAATTGCATATTTACCGCCATACAATATTTATCATAGCAGTATATTAGTTTTAGCTGAGCTTTACAGTACAGAATATTTTTGATGCTGGCATTCATAACAACTAGAAATTAATAAATTCCTAAAAAGGATTACACTGTACACATGTGGCTCATAGACATTGCTTCAATTATCTGTTCTTCTTACACCCACACTCTCTCGAAAGGCTTTTCTCACAAATATTATAGCTGCTAACTAGAGAGAGAGAGAGACAGTGGATGAGGCAGAGCCATGTACTGCTCAGCAACACTATAGTTATTCCAGCCTTCACTCGTGTGTCTCTTAAATGCTTTGATATGAAATATTGCTATTTTGACAAGACATTTTGCTGCTCTTGTCCCTGTGAGATGCCTCGTGCTTGCTGGTGATGGAGCGTTCCTGAGGAGAAAAGTCAATATGTGGTTGTAAATAAAGGAAAATAAATGTGAGACCCAAACCCTTGATAGACTGAAAAGGCAAAGGGAGGTTCAAAGCGAACACTACCTTCTGCTGATTATAAAACTGCTTCTTGACTACAGCAGCTAATTGTCTAGGCTGTGTGCGAGGGGGCAGGGTGGGGTGATGAATTGACATATTGCTGGTGCTGTGATGTTGATCCAAGCCAGAGAACCATGAGGCTTTCCTCCAGGGACCAGTAACCTTATTGTTCCATGTCATCTCCTCCCCTTCTGTTTGAGGACCAGGTTGTCAACCTCTCCCCAAGGTCACACTAACACTGCACCCCACCTCCACCTCCTTCTGCAGATAATTGGATTATTTAGAATCATAGCATCAACTTATTATCCTGTCTGGGGTCAGAAGTGAATTTAGTGCAGGAGGTTGTCTGTCACAATTTGTGACATCGTTCTGAGCTGACAGGCAGCAGCTTCTGTCATCAGTTAAAGGATCGTAACACGGCCTATTTATTACTCACATGTTGCACATCACAGCTAACCACACTGCAAATAATGTTCATGTTCTTGGAATAAAACTCGATTGTTTTTTCCATTAACTTTTGACCAATATGACAAAGCAATTATCAGGCTGTTCAAAATAGCAATAGTTTAAACTTTTCTGAGTGCATTTAAATGCATGATTTATTATTTCGTTTTTGTTTTTATGTATATTTTCATTTCAGTTATGGTTGGTTTCCATTTATCTCTTTACACTATGAAAAAATATTTGGATACTTAAAAAGCGTCTGACGTCACAGACACAAGTTACATTTTTGCAAGTGCATCCCACGTAGTTTGGGATTTGGGGGTCATATTTCTATTGGTTTTAATTGTTTTCTGTACCAAATCAAAAAAGAAAAATAATAATAAAATATAAATATATATATATTTTATTTTGCATATATATTTTATTTTGCAATAAAATGTTTTTACTGTGTTTTCAGGTGTGCATGAGAGTCAAATACACTTAAACTTAATTGATTTGTCATAGAAATGAACTTCAAATCTACGCAGTTTCTCATTGTTTTTTTTTCTTCATGCTTTTAATTGAATTGGAGGTGGATTTGAGAAATTCAAAAAAATGAAAAAATGTTTATTTGTATTTAACAGAATTGTGTTCTTTATTTCCTGTCTTATCTGTTTAATCATCTGGTTACCTTCAGGTGAGAAACTGCAGGAGTCTGCTAATAGACTTTCAATCTTTTTTGATTTTTTTTTTTTATTGAAACCTCTTTGTACCTGCAACCACTGGGAGATTACATCAGAATATGAAACACATAAAAGGTCAGCATCAGCGTGCCATTTTCATGATTAACATGATACAGCCTGCATAAACATTTAAGTGCACCTGTTAGGAGACTAAAGCAACATAAAGTGGGCACTGAATGCCTGCAGCGTTGGGGATTCCCACACACTAGCACATATTCATGGTTTCAGTGGTGGTTTCAAGGCTGGAGGCTGATGGAGTGTTATCTCATGCTGCTCTGGTAAGATGAGATGATGTCAGGCTATAGTTTAAATGGGTGGGCTGCATGCCTATTAAATCAGGAGTTGGCAGAGCAACACTAACTCAGGTTACTTATTCTCAAGTGAAATGGCCAGACGTGAGGAGCGGCGGGAAGCGAGATGTCTTTACTTCACGTCTGGTGTGTGACACTGTGCTCTGTTTGTGACTCTGTAATTAACTGCTCATTTGTGTGTCTCTTATCTTTTCTAGGAGGCGGCCACATTTGCCAAAGAGCTGGGCTTTGAGGTGAGTTGACCAGCAATTGCACACTAAAAAGATCCTAAAGGTTTATTTTTGCTGATAATGAAGTTCTTTTTGGACAGTGATTGATGTGCTATTATACTCTCCAGGCCTTGCAGCAGTTGCTATGGAAACCTGGCAGTCGTCATGGTTTCTTTGTTCAGCCAGCTCTCTGTTATGACGCACTCTGCTAGGTCTGCACCCAACATCGCCTACAGATGTTATTTATTGAATTTTGAAAAGCCTCTTGGGAAGCTGAGAAGTTGGGCATGGTTTCAAGCTTTTCTCTGCAGGCGTGGGGCTCATCAGGTTGCCTGGTTAAAAAGCCTCCTCATTATCTTCATTGCACTCAGGGATCATACTGTATGTCTCCTCTTCACTGCCATAGCATTACACTACACTGAAACACACTGTAGTCTTTTAATAACCAAATTACAGCCACCTGTGATTTTGGATTATGGAAATGAAGATTACAGAAAGTACACTGTGTTTTAATGTGGGGCTGCCTCTTAAGTGTAAAGTGAATGTTCCCTTAGTCTATTTTTTCCTTGTGTTTTGCATATTCCTTCCATTGCTATTTAAATGCAAAAATCAAAACACAAATAGCCGATATGCGAGTTTTTTTTTTTTTTCTTCACATGGGCTCAGGTATTTTAAGTGCCTTCTCTCTTTCAGAGGTAGATCTGCCTTGAATATGTCTTTGCTCTGTGTGAGTAATTGTCATCCAGAATCACTAACGGTGTGATCAACGTGACTGGAATAGAAATGCAATCCTGATGGCAGTGACAGGTTTAAGAGAGGAGAAAGGATGAAGGCAGAGGTGGGGGGGAGAGTGGGATTGGGGAGGTGTTAGTAATGGAGGGGCCTCACATGGAAAAAAAAAATCCCCACAAAGGGCAAAGTGAAGACTCTCCTAGTAGTTACAATTCTTTGACATTTTCCGTGTCAACCTGATTTGGCAGAACACTCTGCGAAATTGCATTGGATGAATGTGATTTCTCAGATAACATCAGTGGTGTGTACTGTACTTGGCACATTTCTAGATGGCTGTAGTTCAAAAATGTTTTCTTCACCGTTGTCTTTTTTTCCTCTCGTCACTTTCTGGTGACAGTTTTAAACTTTGCCAGTACAGGCCAGCTCCTGGCAACCTTCAAAAATATGAATATGCACAGTATGCAGCAGTCCGTGCAACTTTGATTAGAGCCGAAGATGATGGATAAATGGTTGCGGCAATGTTAATGGAGGAAATTTGTTGTGTGAGTAAACATGTAGTTACATTAGAATGTGTTTTGTAACCTTGATTTGGTCAGAACTGCCAAAATCAAAAACAAATACAGGAATCCAAAAAATTCACTCAATAAAAATGCCATAAAATGACACCAGATTGAGCTATTACTCAATTTTTGTATTATTTACATTTTACATATCTCAGTATGTTTCTACTTCACTATGTAACTTATGTTTTTCAAAATTTGCCATGAATTGAACAAATTGGTAAATGAAAATTTTTAATTAATTTTAATTAAAAGTGGAAAATTTATACAAAGTAAATGAATGAAGCAAATTAAATAATTTATATAATACCCAGATTTTTTTTTAAATTATATATTTGTATTTATTTATTTTTAGATTTTAGTTAAATTTCATACTTTTTTAATGCATCTTGGAATATACATAAAAATTATTTACTGCATTTATTTACATACTTACTCATATTTGTTTATTTACTATTTATTTATTAATGCCATATATTAATCATATAAATTCATTTTAAGACTCATTTATAAGCTTTAACAAGTAATTGGACAAAAAAATTGTTACAAGATCAACTTACCAGAACTTTTGAAGAGCTTTCAGACATATCCTGTGGTCGTTAGCAACAAAAGGCATGTGCTCAGTTCATAGTTCAGTGGCAGTCTCTGCTGCCAGAGAAAACCACCTGTTAACCATTTTCTGGTCAAAGAAAACTTAAACTGGTGTTTAAAGCAGAACAGCTCTTTTTGAAAACATCAATATTCAAACAATAATTTCAAAATTAGAATGTAATATAAAAACATTATTCATGATAATAATTATATGAATAAAGTTTCTATTATAGTCTAATAGCCTATAACTAATCAAAAAAGGCAAAAAGTAAGAAAAGTTGCTGTCTGTAACAAACTGTATGCAGGCCAGTGAGGTTGATTGAAGTTCAGTAAAAGTCCAGATTAATTGGTTAAGGGTGACACTTTTGAGGAAAACTATAATTGGATTTTGCTGTATATGACCCTAAAGCGCCCCGTGATGTACTTTGAGCGTATCCTGAAACACTGTTATCATCACATTATGGATGACTAACAAAAATGACAGCAGCCCTTCTTCAGCTTAAATACAAGATAAAAAGCTTTCCTCTCCAAAACAGCAATCAGCAGATCTGAACACAGTCGCCTGATTGTGATCTGTTTCTTTTAAATGCTCAAAGAACTCTCAGCATCACGGCTCTAATTGAATCTCTCCCTCGTAGTGTTTCTCAAGCAGCATGCAGTGGAAACGATCAGTTTCTCACTGGCTTCAACACAGAAACACAATTTAACACCCTTGTAGAGCTTTCATATTTCACGGTTTCTTGATTTGTGTCTGATCAATTGCCTCACAATTGTAAATATTGCCATTTGTCAGTAGTAAACCAAATTGACCATATCATTTGTCAAGTCATTTGTCAAGTCATTTGTCTGCGCTCACGCTGAATGTTATTTTTCTACATCATTTTGCCCTAGGAGCTTGTCAGGTAAGTGTTTCTGCCAGGCAGAAAGGAGGAAGTTATGTATGCTTAGATGTGTAAAGGGTAACGCAGCACATCCAATTTTAGCACATCTAAAGTTGTTATACTAAAGTGAGCAAGAAAAAAAAATCTTAAAACGTGAAGAGAGATAAACATTCAATTATGAGTGTTTAAGGTTTAAAATTGTTCACATGAATCGTGGGTCCAAAGGTGAGACCACAGGAGAACGAGCGAGACTCCCGTGGGAGTCTTAATTTAAATACTAATACTTAGTGATGCTTTCTTTGTATTCTGAGATTTTACTTTCGTTCACTTTAGTGTAGGTGTAACTGTAAAACTGGATATTCTGGTTTCCCCTTTGACACAACTTAAGACCGACTTTTAGATATTGGGTTACGTCACATGGAATAAAACTATGATATAGTAAAACAGAATTGTTTAGAGAATATTTTTCCACTTTATTTGATTTTTTGCATGTAGCACCCAACTTTTTTACCTTATAGATTTACTTTTATTTATATTAAAACTACTTTCGGCTGCTCCATTATTCACAAGGTGTTGCGGGTAGCTCCGCATATTTGAGGATCTGGCGGTCATTTGCTTGTTAGGCGAATGTGTAAACTGCTACACTATGACGCCACTGTTCGTAATATTTGGATTCAATTATGCAGTTGGGATTTAAATGTAATTTAAATTAAGTGTGTCTTCATAATTTGTTCATTTTGAAAAACACTAACTGTGAGTTTTTGTGCATTTACACAATTTTGACATCTTTTATTTCTAGTCCTCTCTATGGGTTATGTAGCATGCCAGGTTGCCACCTGGGACTATTTGATTCTGACTGATTGTGTGTTTGTCAGACCCTAATAAAGACTTTTTTTTTCTGCCAAGCTGCTTGACAAATAAAATTAAAATATAATTTTACCGCAAGAAAGAGCGCTTCATTGATTTTCTGTGGTTACATTTGCACCACATAATATGTAGCTGATATTAGAATGTTTCCTAGATTTTTTTTTCTTTTTCCTACCTGCTCTACGTGAAGAGCACCTGTTGAATCAGCCATCATTGCCATGCAGTGCTTTCTTTCTTCTTCTTTTTGTCAGCTTATATGTGTTTGTGTGTATGTGCGCTGCCACCTCTGGCCTTTAGAACCTTTTAACTCCTAAAGCTGAGTGGAGTACTTTTTTTTTTTTATGTCAGTGAACATAAAACCTAAGGGTGACAATGTGCCGAAGCCTTGTGTGGTTTTTGCATTCAGTGTCTGGAGGAGTGCTTGTGGTTACATCCAGTCACAGTGACAAATTGCTCTTTTTTTTCCACCATCGCCTGCTAACGGCCTCTGTATTAACCTCACCATTAGCACTTACTTAGAGTGTTACACCCATTTTTCCTCAGCCCTGGGTCTCCCCGGACCTCTCAGGCCTGATTAAAGGACATTTGGGAAGCATTTAAAGGTGTAAAAAGCTCATTGGTCTTACTGAGCCAGTGAGGCTGGTGGTATTGGGCTAGAGCCTATCTTTGTGATTACTCCCATAATCACAGTATTTGCTCACCCCTGAAGGTGCTCAATCGTTAGCTTTGATACAGATGCTAGAGGCATCTAGGATCCCTAATGCTAGCTCCTCGGTGTGCTGTATTACAGAAAAGCAGTCCACCCCACTGCGAGACGGCGATAAAGACGTTCTACCTGCTCATAGTACATCATGATGAGTTAATAATAAAGTAGCACTGACAGGTGTGGGTTTTTTTTTATCCCTCTCATGATCAAAGGCAAGCACTCTGGAGAGTTCTGTCGTCTCCAGGCGAGAATATCCATTCAGTGCAGATGCTGAGGAGAGATGGCCTGTTTCAGGAAGAGAATGATACAGTACACGCACCACCTATCCCTTCAGCTCGCAGAAGTAGCTTTATCTGACAACGGCATATCTTAACACGCTTATTTTCATCTCACTTAGGGAATATGACATTCTAATATTTTGCAGTTCTCCAGTAAGTGCATGGAAGCATCACTGAGCGCACCCCTCAATGATCTATTGATCTGTTTCGAAATGGGTTCACAGCCCATCTGGTTTCATTAGCGCTTTGATCTGTCTGACTGGATCGGAAAAATCTGACCTCTCTCAGTCACACGTGTGATCTTTGATTAACTCTTCAGAAATTGCTCTTCATATTGCATTCAGTCAACTCAACATATTCACCCGGTGGTCTGGTGTTTTTACAGACAGACGACATTGCAGAGATTGCAAAGAAAACCCAAAACCTCCCCAAGGAGAACACAAAGAGGCAGCGAGTGGTGGTCTTCACCCAGGGCAAGGACGACACAGTTGCAACTGTTGGTATGCCATTTTTCTTTTCGGCTTTTTGTCTGCTTATCTACACATATTTTCCACTCGAAGCCATCCCATCTTTGGCCCCTTTTGGACATCTTTACCCTTCACTTAAACCTCATATCTCGAAGCTGCAGAACACAGCCTTAAATAGATGCTAGATCGCTGACTGAAGGGAGCAGAATGCTATCAGTAATTTCTTTGAAGTTAAGCTCCAATATTGACACCAGATGTTAAAAAAAAAGAATGCTTGCACTACATTCTGTCATTTCAGAGCATAAAAGAAGTGTGGGGGATGCAGAGAGCAGGCATTGATTTGTGAAGTACTTCTAACTTTGTCTTGGACAGACTCCAGGCCAGTCCTCAGCAATTTTTAATGCTTCAAACTCTTATATCCTGCCCTTTTCCCCCCCTTTTTTTTTTTTGCAAAATGCTGGCAGAGTGACCTTGGGGAATGGTTGACAGAGTTGGCCTTCAAATCAATCCAATTTCCTTTGATACAGGGCATATTTGTTAACAGGACATTAAACAGCAGTGTCATCATAACTGAGCAGGGGTTGCAGGTTTAAGCAGTGTGAGGAGAGACAATAGTTTCCGATTACTGCTGGGAGCCTTTGCCTTTGGAGCCACGGGGTGTCTCTCCTCATTGCCCTTGCAGTTCAGTTCAGACTAGTCGTGCATGGGGAGAGATAGCCTCAGGTAAAGACTCCAACATATCACTCATCACTGGGGACTGCAGAGAGGCAGTGCAACAGCAAGACTGGTAGCACTGCAGGACAGTGTCTTCACATGTGTCCAGTGTTCTCAATTTCATACTGCTGGCAAGAGTATTTATACGCTGACATTTGGCATTATTAATCAATCAGATATTACTGGTGTCTTTTATTTAGGTCTGTAAACTGTGCTGCCATTTTGGCCGCATTCTCAAAAGACTACATTTGTATGATAAAGAATAAAGCAGCTGTAATGAATATTTTTATGTTAACAGTGCATAGATTAACTATGTTTAACGTGAATGGGCACACTCAAAGTGATGAACTCTCAGAATATTTACTCGGCTGTGCAGTTTTTCACAATTATACAGAGATTTATAATGCCTCTATACAGTTGTGGGAAGCTATAGTGAGATTTTGGTTTGTTCTCAGCAGTTTTTTTAACAGCTAAATCATTTTTGATAGTGCTGGAATGAATTCTCTCTAAGCTACCCGTCCAGTGCCAGTTACCTGATGGAGTTCCCACAGATGGAGACCAAAATCAGACCTAAAAGAAGACTGATTTTGCATTAAGTATATATATATATAAAAAAAGCTTGAATTGAATAAAAGCTGTTTAAATTGCTGTTATAAAAGTATGCTAGTGATAGCTGCGTACAGTAAAGCCAGCTAGAGACGCACACTGAGAATCTCGACTGCGCACAAAAACAGCTGAGCAATGATGCAATCAAGAACAACTGGACTTCACGATATTTCCAATGTTTCTCATCTTAACTTCACTGTCTGCAAGTATCTCTCAAAACTGTGTCAAAAAAATTTTGGTTTATTGAACAGTTTCTGATCCATGAACTGCAAATCAAGAAACACACTATTTTGCCCAAATCCTCATCCAGCAAACTTCTCGGTTATGAGTGTAAAACCCCCACTCACACACCTGGGGGTACTACGTGGTCCGTCAGCAAGAGAAATTTGCCCCCTTACTGATGGTGCCGACTTTTCCATTTTTAGCCTGTGGCGATAACACTATGTGGACTACAATTGATTGATGGTTTCTTGTAAACCTGGTGGAGTTCTTATCAGAAGTTTAGTCATTTATGAATGTGTTACAAGTGAGAATTTATGTATTTGCATCGTTAATAAATCACAGTAATTCAAAGAACAGACACAGTATGACATCTTAAAGTAAAAAATGAATACGAAAAATACCCCTTTGTATGTTCATCTAGAAGTTTAGAAATTTTAGAAAACATAAAAAAGTTTAAAACAGTATTTTTTGCACTATCGTTATGTCACAATCTGCCGTATTGGCAAACATATGCAAAAAAAGGTGACATTATTATATAAGTATCCTGCTCATGTGTATGAGATTTTAAATAAGAGATGAAACCTAGCCAACTTTTTGCGAGTGTTTTTGGCTGAATAGTAATGGCATTGCATTACTGTCGGCACATCACGTAATTCCTTGCAGAATATTGGTTTAATGACCAATAATAATAATAAGACATAATTGCTGCCACCAAACTGAGGAAAAAGAATGAGATGCACGAAGGGAAAAAAAAAAGCTACAACACACCAACCTAATATAAATAACACAAACTACAAAATGAGCTGTGATTTTAGTTTGCAAATCAAATTTATTTGCATCCTGTGCTGTGCTCCTTGTTATATACTATATTTGAATGCTTTAGAGTGTACCCTGCTTCTCACTCTATGGCAGCAAGGATTGTATGCAGCTTTCCTATGACCCTGAACTGGATAAGTGGGGATGGATGGAAGGAAGGAAGGAAGGAAGGAAGGAAGACACACAAAAGTGGCACCCTTGTTGTATGCTGCTTCTTATTCATTCAAACCTTCCACAACAAAGATTTCCAAATTTTCCTCTTATTATTAATTTAATCACACAGCTTCATAAATTAACTGTGTGATGTGTTGGTATTATCCCAATATGACTCCACTTAATAAGTGATAATACAGCGTTACTGCACGGGTTTAATTAAAAGCATATATTTTAATCGAAAAGGCTAATTTGAATTTTCATTATCAAAGTCAAATTCCTCGAAGTGAATTTCCTTTCATGAGAATTTAAAAGAAACACTTTAAAGAGAGTCCCGACATCTAAAAAAGAACACATCCAGAATCCATCCATTGTGCTGGAGGTGATGGATAATTCCCGCCTGCTTTCCTCATTGCTCCTGCATGAAGACACAGCCATGCGCCCCTGTGAACTTTATATAAAATACATGATGAATGCTGGCTGGATGAAAGACAATGTGTTTCAGGTGTCAGCTACAAAGGCAAACATGATAAATGTCATTGACTGTGCTATCATTGCAGTGGAGCAGTTACAGTAGTAGGTGCAGCACTGGTGATGTGTCTGTGTGTGAACATCACTATTCACGCCAGCCAAATAAATGTCAATGTAAAAAGAGAATTAAAGATTTTCATTTCCCAGAGGCGGCGCTCTAATAAACTTGATCTCTCATTTTGTTTGCAATTTGTCCTCCTGTCAGGATTTGATCATTTGCCAGCCTCTGCATGTCATGTTAAACCATTTTATAGTGATTAAGGATGGGAGAATGCCTTCCCCCGTGGTATAATTCTCCAAAAAAGAGATGTCAATTTGTTATTGTTCTTTTTTTCCCCCTGCCCTTCATTTGGAGCCTTTCATCACACCACCGCTTCAAACGTGCCTTTTAAGAGCTGGGAGCAGGGGGAAATGGCCCTTTATTTAGCTGCCACTGACGCTGCGGAACTACACTGGGCTTTTGCTTATACACCCATTATAGCAGTAATTAAGATCATTGTGCCCTGAACCTTAAACGGTGAGGAGATCTAATAAATGATCATTCAGCGGGGGTTGCTGCTCTAATCGCTGATAAGGACTTGATAAAGTCTGACTCTGCTCCTCTGTGAGTTTTAGGGCTCTCAAGAGGAGAAGGCAGGGAGATTTAAAAAAAAAAAAAAATCATGTACACACGGTAATCGCAGGAGATGGAGAAACAAGTGAATACTGGTTACAACGCCCCCCAAAAACACAGATTTATGCAGTAGTTTGTTAACTGGCAAGGGCCCGCCGTCGGGCCCTCTGTAGCGATTTCCGACTTTGAAGTCTCATAGCGTCACAGTAACGCTGCAGTTCGCCCTTACGATGC
>JASGAU010396988.1:0-11948 GCA_030220045.1 Australoheros facetus
ATGGGAAGAAGGCAAGCTGGCAGAGGCATTGTGATACTCTGGGGAATGTTCTGCTGGGAAACCTAGGGTCCTGCCATCCATGTACCTAAGCATTGCTGTAGACCATGTACATGCTTTCATGGAAACAGTATTCCCTGATGGCTGTGGCCTCTTTCAGCTGGATAATGCACCCTGTCACAAATCAAAAGTTGTTCACATCTTACGGGACTTAAACCATCTGGTATTAACATCTTGGTGCCAGATCCCACATCACACTTTCGGGGATCTAGTGGAGTCCATGCCTTGATGTGTCAGTGCAGTTTTGGCATTAAAAAGGGGTCAACACAGCATTAGGCAGGTAGTCATAATGTCATGCGTGATTGGTGCATGTTTCTAGGTAATAAACACTGAGAACAACGTGTCACATTTAACAAACCTTGCTGAAAATTAAATTGGTAGCTAAATTAGTTCTTTAATGGATGAATTTTGTCAGACCATTAGTAGGGAGTCTTTTATATTACCTTCTATTTCCATTGAACACTGTCCATGATGTCAGAGAGGATCCTAATTACTCCAAACCAACAACTACAGACATCTTTGTTCACAGTGGCTGTCGCGTTGTCATGTTCATGCAGAATTAATACTGCAATTTATTAACCAAGAAGTACTATTTATTCTTAAATAATAAGAGGACTGAGTATTTGTTTGTGTTTCATAAAGAGAGTCAGAGTCAGGGCTTTTTGTAAGCATTTGTATTGTAGAGCTCAAGAGCTTATATGGGCATTAGCTCCCCAGAAAGAGCTTCCTTGTTTAATTGTTTTTGTTTTGGAGTTATTTTGTATTTTTTTTTTTTTTTTTGTCTGGGTTGTGGTGCTTTAATTTACCTCCCTTGTCTGCATAGCAAGTGAAGATTAGGGCTGTTTCATTCACATACATGAACGCACAAGAGGAGCTTTTTTCATACATAAACCTTGTTATGTTAATAACTTCAATTTAAACTATATCAGTTGTCTCATTAACTATATTTTTCACAACTGACACATTCTGTCTAGTTCATATTGTCTGCCTGCCTTTGATGGTCTTTAGGGAAAGAAGGAAACATGCAACTTCACTCAAACAGGGCGGGGAATTAGAACAGGGTAATTGGTGCACTGAATGGAGTAAGAAGCTTGTGATCCTTTTGAGTGTGGCAGGCATATGTCTGTGTTACTTCCAGCTGTCCTGACTGAGAGCAAGCTAATTACATCATGTTTGCACTATGCTAATTAGTGTCCTAATTAAAAACATAATGGCTTTATAAGGGGGTGGATTAAAGTAGGTTCAGCTCTGGACATGTAACCTGTGTTCTTAAAAAGACCAGGACTTAGTCTTGAAAGTGTTCACTTGTTCACTAGCATGCCTAATTAACATAATACCAACATTTATAATTATGCTGTTTTTATTGATTATTAGTGTTTCTTGTATTTGTTTAGTTTTTTCATACAAATAAATGATTTAAATTCATTTTCTCATAGGCTTTATCTGGACACAAACACACTATTTATTTACTTGTAAGTAAAGTTTATTTACACAAACATAAAATTACAAAACATCCATCCATCCATTCACTTCCGCTTATCCTGTTCAGGGTCGCAGTGTGCTTAACAAGAAGTTGACATAAATATTAGAGCTAGTCAACTTAGTGTTCTGTATGCAAATATGAGAATTTTAAAACAAATTCTAAAATCAACTGGGAGCCAATGTAAAGAGTATAAAATAGGGTTAATGTGAGCTTGCTTGCTAGAATATGAGGAGTCTGGCTGCAGGATTTTGCATAGCTTGGAGGCGTAGAAAAATGTTTTATCATATGGTAAATACGGCATTACAATATTCTAGACATGATGACAGAAATGCATGAACAATTTTCTCCAGTTCAGCGAAAGAGACTATAGCTCACAATTTAGAAACGTACCTTGAGTGAAAGAAACAGGAATGCCAGATAGATTTTACATGTGAATCAAAACCTACAGAAGAATCAAATATTACGCTGAGATTATGAACACTGGACTTCACAGATGAGCAAAAGGAAGCAATCAGTTGACTGATTTTTGGATGTATTTCAGGAGGACCTATAATCATGGCCTCAGTTTTGTTGGAATTTAGAACAAGGTAATTGTTAGAGAGTCACTCACTTATCTGGGATAAATAGTCAACTAAGGTGGACTGCCTATCCAGCTGTTGGGCTTTAAAAGACCTACTGTATACATTTGAAACTGATAAGGAACTGATATGAACTGGAATATACAGACTGAGATGTTGGCAAAAGGAAAAACATAAAAGGAAAATAATAATGGGCCTAGGATTGAACCTTGCAGAATTCCACAGGTTAGAGAAACAGTACTAAAGGAGAACTTGCCCGCCCTAACAAAAAAAAGGAAACCGGACAACCTTTGGCCAATGTATGTACAATGCATCTATTAGGGCTATCAGCATATATTGTAAGTCTTATTTCATAAAGGTTAACTGAGCACTATCTACCCCCTGTTCTGACTTTGACACACAGTATGCAATATGTGTCAAAGTCAGAACAGCTGTGTGCCGTAGGCCTAGGTGCAGCTCTGGCTGCTTCAGAGTTCAGATGCATGAACAGAGAGAGAAACAGAGAGAGATGGAATGACTAAGCTTACCTTAATTAGAGAACATGTATTAGTTGTCTTTTTTTAAACTCCTTTTTCTAGTGGCTTTTTTAGACCATTTATATACATGTAGACTAATATGTAAACTAGCTTTAAAAAAAATCTTAAAAATACTTGAAAACAAGGGAATTCACAACCCAACTTTGGTCCAGACTGAGCTTTACGCTCAGAGCTGAGGTTACAAGATACTCTGAGATACTAGTTATCTTATTTGTTTACTCGTTTGTAGGTACAGTTAGGTCCATAAGTCTTTGGACATTGACAGTTTTTGTAATTTGACTGAAGGAATATAGAAGCTGTGGATACTGCAAAATGCTGGATTTTCTCTTTTTAGATGCTCTGTCAAGCCTTCACTGTAGCCACCTTCAGTTGCTGTTTTTTTGTGGGTCTCACTACTGTATCTTCAATTTTGTCTTCAGCAACGGAAAAGCATGCTCTGTTGGGTTAAGATCAGGTAACTGACTTTGCCATTGAAGAAAATCCCATTTCTTTGCTTTGAGAAACTCTTGGGCTGCTTTCGCAGTACACTTTGGGTCATCATTCATTTGCACTGTCCTGCAGCATTTGGCTGAATTTGAGCAGAGAGTATACCCTGTAGAAAATTCATCCTGCTACTTCTATCAGTACATGATGTGGTAAGCTTCAGGTAATAAGCCGTTACTTTTCTTCTTTATACGTATCTCTTCTATACTTCTGGTACAAGTTAATCTTGGTTTTATCTGTCCAAAGATATTTTTACAAAACTGAGCAGACTCTTTTAGATATTTTGTAGAAATGTCTAATATGGCCATTCATGAATGTAACCAGTGGTTTGCATTGTGTTGTAAATTCTGGACTCTGTTCCAGTCGGTGAGAAGTCTCTGGATAGCCTTGCATCCCCTCGTCTTGCTGCCTGTATGTTGGAACGTTTGCCAGTTGTTGAGACGGTAATTTCCCTGTGCCTTTAGGCCAAGGAAAGGAAAACCTTTTGCAGACAATGACTGAACCCATGGATATTGCAGAATGCTGGATTTTTCTCCTTTAGATGCTCTGTCAGGCCCTCACTGCAACCAAATTCAGTTGCTGCTTGTTTGTGGGTCTCGCTGTCTTCAATTTTGTCTTCAGTAACTGAAATGTGTGCTCTGTTGGGTTAAGATCAGGTAACTGACTTTGCCACAGGTTGATGATTGATTTTGAAATTGTATCATTAGATCTGCGGCCGTATGTTCTGGATTCTCAGGTGAAGAGAGGAGCTGAGCTGTCTACTGAGCACCACCTGGTGGTGAGTTGGATTAGGTGGTGGGGGAGGATGCTGGATAGATCTGGTGCACCTAAACGTATAGTAAGGGTGCATTCCAAGGGAGGTTGAGGACATTGAGTTTGAATGGACCATGTTCCGCACCTCTATTGTTGAGGCTGTTGCATGGAGCTGCAGCTGCAAGGTGGTTGCTCCCTGTCCTGGTGGTAATCTCCTAAGTAGATGGTGGACACTGGAGTTGAAGGGAGCCATCAAGCTGAAGAAGGAGTCCTATCAGGCTTGGTTAGCCTGTGGGACTTCATTGGCAGCTGACGGGTACCGGCAGGCCAAGCGGAATGCGATTTGGGCAGTAGCTTAAGCAAAAACTCGGTTGTGTGAGGAGTTTGGTGAGGCCATGGAAAGACTTTTGGACGGCCTCAAAGTGATTCTGGCAAACCGTCAGGTGACTCAGGAGGGGAAAGCGGTACTCTGCTCACATGGTGTATAGTGTGGGTGGGGCGTACTGATTTCAACTGAGGATGTAGTTGGGCAGTGGAAGGAATACTTAGAGGACCTCCTTAATCCCACTGACATTCCTTCTGTAGAGGAAACAGAGTCTGGAGATGAGGGCAACGACTTGCCTATTACTGGGGGTGAGGTCACTGAGGTAGTTAAACAACTCCTTGGTGGCACGGTCCCTGGAGTGGATGAGAGTCACCCTGAAGTTCCTGAAGTCTCTAGATGTTGTAGGGCTGTCTTGGTTGATATGCCTCTGTAACATCACATGCAGATCTGGAGCAGTGCCTCTGGATTAGAAGACTGGGGTGGTGATTCCCATGTCCAAGAAGAGGGACTGGAAGGTATACGCCAACTATAGCAGGATCACACTTCTCAGCCTCCCCGGGAAGGTCTATGTCAGGGTTGTGGATCCTCTCAAGGATATTCAAGTGTGCGTGGGAGTTTGCCTATAAAGTATCAATTATAAATCCTAACTAGTGAGCAAGAATATGGGCTATACAGGTGTATGTGGGAGGATACAGATGTGTGTGTATGTGTCCTTCACTCACACAAAGACACATACACATGTGTGTGTATGTGTCTTTGTGTGAGTGAAAAAGATGATATAGGAAGTGAGAAAGCAGCAGGCACAAACCTACAGAGGTGGAGGTTATGTAGTGGGTCAGTGTGAAAGTTAAGAGATAGAGGATTTTGGAACTAGACCGGAAACTTTGGATTCACTAGGTCTGAAATTATTGTAGCAGCTTTCTTCTGACACTGAGGGCCAAATGCTGAAAAAGCAATTGCACATCAGTGAACAGAGACGAAAGAAAGAAGAAAATCTAATATGAAGCCACTTCACAGCACATAGAAAGCTTGCTCAAAGGTTGGATTAAAACACCTGGCAGTTCATGATTAAAATCGCAAAACAATCTTTAAAAACAGAAGACATTGGACTCGCATATTGCCTTAAAAAAATTTTGATTAAAAGTTTGAATAATATTAAAATTGTAGGCCTAGTGGCTGTCAAATTATGATTTTAGAACTAGATTAGCACTTGTAGCCTAAAAAAAATGACATAAATGGTCTGTGCTTCGTCACAGCATTCCCTTTCAAACACTGTGCCATTTATAAAGTCTTTTCACTCTTTCAAATTAAGATTTTAGCATTACATCCTATCTGAATCCAGTATTGAATTTCCTTATTTAATCCAAACTTATTTATTTTTACTGTTAAAATTATATAGTCAAATTACATATAATTGATTGAAAACCAACAAGCGTAAAAGACGGACACAAATGTGAATGACAACTTTCATTTTCAAAACCCCAAAATAAAATGTGACAGCATTATCACCATGAAATAGATTAGGAATAGGTTGCTATCTACACAACACAAATATAAATCCATAGATGAATGAGATTTCAAATGTTTAAACTTTAAAACTTTTAACTGCTAATCCAATTCAGTGATGCAGGGGCGGCTGGCACCTATCCCAGCTGTCACTGGGTGAAAGGCATGGACAGGTTGCTAGTCCATCACAGGGCTAATACATAGAGACCACCACATTCACACTTATGGGCAATTTAGAATCACCAATTAGAATAAATCAGAATACCCAGCCAGAACCCAAACAGGCACAGGGAGAACAAGCAAACTCCACGCACAAAGGCCCCATCCAACCAACAGATTCAAACCCAGAACCTTCTCGCTATAAGCTGAGAGTACTAACCACTGCACCACCACTGTGCCACCCAAACTAAAATGTGATCCACTGAATTTATTCATAATCATGTTACAGTAGTAGAGTATTCATTTCACTCAAAAAAGTATGCAAGCAAAGTGCTCACACTTGAGGGCCCTGGTTGTATCTTGATCATTATTTCACGCAATTACTAAGTCACACATGCATTACCTGTGAAGTACTCTTGTACAAGCAGGCTTCATCTCAAAATTATTTTCAGTGTTATCAAGAGTGATAGTAAAAGGTTAGACTATTGGGTATACTTAGTATCAACAATATCATCCACAACTGTGTAGTACATGAGTTTGAATATGGGACTTCTATTCACTATGAATAAATCATGAGCCTTCATACAGTACCACTTTTGGGGACATGCTTTGTGTTTCAAAGTAATGCATGCCACTACAGCAGACAGCCCTAGATTTCTGTGCCAGGCCTATTCAGAATTTTACTCCTTGAGAGGCTGTCCCATGCTGAATCCCGCACATGTCATTTCTGTCCCCAGTAACACTATGTTGGTGGACTGATGAGGTTGGTGCAACAGAAGCCAAGTCATCTCTCTCCGTGTATTGAGGGGAAACTGTCCATTTTGAAGCCACCAGGATCAATGCCAGCTTCTTATGTCTTCTCTTCCTCATAACTAGCAGGACTGTGCAAGTGTCCAAAAGGGTGGATGGTTATGGGTTGGCAGGAGATCTAAAATGACAAAGTAGATGTGGCATTTGGATAAAAAAATTCTTCCTTAAATTTTTGGACTGTATCTTGTCGCCTACTGGCTTTTCTCTGGACATTAACTTTGTCAGTTTAAATGCCTGGAAAGTGCTGCAGTGTGAGGAAGATTTTTTGTGGCACAGTGAAATGGGTTCTCTGTGATCTCCAGTCGTAAGTAACCAGCAGCTACACTGGTGGGATGGACCCCTGAATTTGCTAAGTTTGTTGAACCTTTTCCAGCTTTATTTTTTAACTGTGAGCTCACAAACTTTTGTGTTGCTTTATTGGAAGTACCAGTAGTTCTCTCACAGGCTTTAACAAGCAGGTGAAGAAGTCAAATGCTCCTGCAGATACATTTTGCTCTGGTTAAAAAAAAAAAGAAGAAAAAATCACAATTGCTCTCCAGCTGTCCTCGTAAACAATGCTGGGAAATCACCAGCAAAAAAAAAAAGCAGTTATTTTTCCACCACTGCAAAGTTCCACTTTTTTCAGCAGTAGAAGCAATTTGACTGGTGGACTCTGGGAAAGACATCCTTAGACAGCCAGTGCACGAGGATGTAAAAAGTATAGCCTCGGAAGCCATTGACTATCTAATGACTGTTTCCACTGCAAGTGTTTGAAGAGGTATGCACATAAATGTTTATTACAATAGCACTCATTTACCCAAGCAATTCAAGAAAATCATGTTGAAGGACCATAATGAGTTCTGCAATAGCTCAGCTCAGATGTCAGTGCCAGTGAAGGAAAGTCTGAGCTGTGCTTAAAAAAAAGACATTTTGCATCATGACAGTAACAAAACTACAGAAAATGGAGCAAGACAACAGCATAAAACTGATTAGTTAACATTTTGTTGTGAGAATTGTGGGCTTTTATCATCAACACTCACGTCTGCCATCACTTAACCAGCTACATGGAAAACAACTCTAGAATACAGATTAAAATTACAGCCATTCTGACCACATTCTGTAATGTTGCGGGTTGTTTCAGGAATGCAGAATACAGACTATGAAAACTATAATCAGAACCACTTAATTTCTGCATTAATTTAGATTTGGTTGTAATGTGCTGTTATGGGACCTCCTTGCCCATAGATGCACAGAGCAGGAGAGCAGCAACAGCAACAACAGCCCCAGGTACAGAACACAGCAGGCATCAGCGACAGCATACTTGGGACTTAGAAGTACTGCAGGTGTCAAAGTGGCTTCCAGACACACCAGCAACTATAGGCAGACTAAAGCACAGTAAATATGATATGTTCCAGTTGGATACATAGAAGGATATCAACTGAGTACATTTGGGAAATCTACCAGTATTGCAGGCACATCTGTTACATGCATATTCATGAACATCTAATCAAGACCTTCTTTTCATATATCTTGCTGAGTGATGGCTCAAGTTCATTGCTTATATGTTTATATAATTATATATTTTTAGAAATCTGTATATTTAGTAGCTTTTACACCTTACCAACATTTGATTTTGTAGTCCTGGGTTTCTCTTATTCCCATTGTTTTACAAGCTGAACAAGGCTATGCCAGTACATGCTCTGCTTACCAGCTGCAGTGTAGCAAATTAAGTTTACAATACTGAGTCATAGAAGAAATCATTGGGTAGATGATCTGATAGCTCACTTCCTGATAGGATTGTTTCCTTCAGTTTAGGTGTGTTTCTGCAGAGAGTTGTGCACTTTGGCGTTAGTGTCTCTGTGTTGCTGTACATGCGTTCAGAGATGCACAGTCTGAGCTTTTGCTGCAAGTTGTTTCTGTTTTTGTGCTCTGTTGAAATTGTCTAAGGTATGACAATTTGTGCAGCTGTCTCCAAGTCTTTCACATCCACCTGAGAGGTAGATAAAGAGTGGAGTGAAGACTTGTCAGCCCGTTTGATAACGTTTAAATCAAAGTTCTGCTCAGGGCATACTCGTCTGAGCCCTTTGTTACACAGATCTGCTTCACACTGACAACAATCTCAGCTTGAGCAGCAAAAAGTTGAGCTGGGATAATTTTGAGCAGATTCGAAAAGCTTTAGAAATTGCTTAGCCTGTCAAAACTGAGCATTTTTCTATTAAGGCAATGTGGATTTACCTGTAGCCAAGTCACAAATAGGATCTTTTAAAGGTTAAGTTGTAAAGTAAAGGGTCTGAGAGCACAAATGCTCAGAGGCAAACTTGGATAAGAAGGCTGAGTGTGCCTCTGCCTTTTTAAGTGTGGAAATCAGTTCAAAGCATGTGAGAGTAAAATGTCAAAAACTCCTACTTATATGCAGCATCTCGACAACGTTGACTTGACCTGTGGGAAAGCACTGACATTTAAAGGTCCCAAATTATTCACCTGTGATGATTTCTAATTTATTTTTTCAAGTGAATCAAATGGTGTGTGAGGGGAATGTTTCATTTATTACCCTTGCATTTACCCTTGTTTTTGGGTGTGACCATGCACTTGCAGTTATGCCCCAGGGTACACCCTGCACAGGTCACCAATCTATCGCAGGCCTAACACAGAGAGGCAGATGTCTACTCACAGCACGGTAGTTAGTACTATTGTCTCACAGTAAGACGGTCCTGTGTTTGAATCCAGTCTGGTGCCTTTCTGTGTGGAGTTTGCATGTTCTCTGCAGGGGCTCTGGCTTCTTCCCACAGTTCAAAGGCATGCATGGGATTAAATTATCTGGTGATTCCAAGTTGACTATTGTGAATGGAAAACAAAAGTATATTTTGGAGTTGTTTCTGTTGCTTTGTATTTATATTCAACCTGGGTCATTTGAAATCATCTTTAAATATTCCATTATATAGACAAAATTTAAATTAATATATGTATAATGCAAGTTACTCTGTTATTTTTTTTCAGAAACATAAGAGTCATGAAACTTGGGGAAAAATGCCTCTCTTGCATTAAGCATAATAATAATAATAATACACTAAACTAGTTTCAGTTTTAATCCAGTTGTTGGTTAAATGTATGTTAATACTTCAAACTGTAGTAAACAATGCATATGTCAAGTGAAAAGATGCTGTTTTAATTTAATATTTTAATTTCAGCTTTAATTAACATTTTCAAAAAGAATACGTATGTGCTGGGCTTTTGTTTAATCTCTGTGAGACATTTGGGAAGTCACTCCACCTCAGCCTTCTGAGTTATCTAAGCTTATGGGATTTCATCATCTGCTTAATTGCTTACCCTAATTTGCTTTGCTGGCACTGTCACAGCCCCATTGTACTGTTATCAAATCACTGGGCACTGTAATTAACTTTACATTGTAACCACCACCTCTGCAACCGGTGTGGGCCAACTGTTAAATGGTCTTCATTGTAAAAAAATTTTTTCTGTTCTTGCAGAATGAGTATACATGTCCACGCCCCCTACCTGGTGCCTGGCTGGGAGATTTGCCTACCATCCATTAACCCTCAAAAGGACTGCTTTTGAATGATGCAGAAAACCACAAAGAAACAAGGAGAGAGACATGTGCGGCGAACCCACCAGGATCCTACTCCATAGGTCACATTTAAGGACACACTTATGATGGCATTCCATGCTAACACAGGCAACCACAGACCAAGACAAGGAGATAATACTGTCTTTTCTTTTTTTTTTTTTCTTAAAATTTTCTAATGTCTTTTTTTTGGGCCTGTGGTCTTCAGTCATCGGCTTTGCTGCATTCCATCATGCTTCATCACCACACAGATACTGACACTGATGATTGTGAACATGCAGTCCTACTGTATGTTGTACAGTAGACGTTTCGATGAAAACTCACGAGAACTAATGGATGGTTATGAACAACACCGGAGCTTATTGTATAGGTTTTAACAGCTTATTGTCTCCATGAGGACAGCGAGGCACTGTACAAATTCAAGAGGCTTTAAAAAGTGTAAACTGAACAATGAATTGCTGATGAAAATGCACTGAACAGGTAGTGGTGATTGCTCTATTAACAAAGTTGTGTATAATTTAAAGTGGGTTTGCATATTTTGATTCCATATGAAGCACCATTCTGTCATCTTTCCCTACCTTTTTTTTTTTTTTTTAAATAAAAAAAAGAGAGACTATTCAAAAGCTATGATGTAAATGTGCCTCACTGGAGCAGAAAATTTATGGAATGAGTCACTGAGTTTTTAAGCACCTGTCAGTAAAGAGGAAGCCTGTCATCTGGTGGAAATCAAGTCAGCAGTTGGAATATCCGATTGAAGCTTGTGGAAAAATTGCCTGAAGAAAGAAAACTATTCCCCAACCAATGACATTTGGTGAAGATGTTTACTTTTTTTTTTTTTTTAAAGTTGTCATTAATTGCAATCAAACCTCGACTGTCTCGTACGATTTGGAGGACAGAAAGGGCAATCAAAAGCAAATGAGGGGAATAAAGAAAAAAATTGTTCCTATCAAGGATAAAATGTGATTTTCTGAAATTATAATGTTAATGTTGTACTTTATATATATATATATATAAATATATGTGTTTCTGCCATTTTCAACAAATACCAAAGAGCCAAATAGTTTTGTTTGTTTTTTTTTTACTTTTGGCTCTCCCAAACAAGCGTTCTAACAGATCCAGGATCAGTTCCCTTAAATGAAATCCCTGAGGAAAAAAAAAAGAAAAAAAGTCTAAAAGAAGCCTCAACGCCCCTGATGTCCAGCAGTGCTGTTACTGAATCAGCTTTTTCTCATGTGTATAATGTGTATGTCTTTGTGAAAAAAGAAAAAAAAAAAACAAATCTTGCAATTACAGTCTTCATACGGAAGATCTTGTCTGGATGACAACTCTGAGCACTGCTTCACATTGTATGACTTTCGTTAAATACATGCTTCACTTTCCTTACAATAATCAGTCCGTCT
This sequence comes from Australoheros facetus, assembly GCA_030220045.1. Lineage (NCBI taxonomy): Eukaryota > Metazoa > Chordata > Actinopteri > Cichliformes > Cichlidae > Australoheros > Australoheros facetus. The sequence goes on from JASGAU010396988.1 coordinate 11,650, forward strand.
CTCTCTTCAGAGATTGCAGATGTTGCTGTGCGTGGTTCCTGCGTGTGCTTGTGTTTCATTCGTTTGAGTTTTTAATTTTATGTTGGACACACTGAGTTGTGAATTGTTTGGACCTTTAAGCATAACCTTTCTACACTGGAAAATGATAATTTTCTATTGTAAATTTCTGTCCCTCCTCCCTTGAATTTGTTGATATTTAGTAAGCAGCTGTATTCTTTATTCACTTTCAACAGTATGTTTTATAAAGAAAACAATGACTTTATTGGTGAGCAATATGAATTAGTCCAATTAAAATATTC
>JASGAU010396994.1:0-11352 GCA_030220045.1 Australoheros facetus
ACTAAATTGCCCATAGGTGTGAATGTGAGTGTGAAAGGTTGTCTGTCTCTCCGTGTTGGCCCTGCGACAGGCTGGCGACCTGTTCAGGGTGTACCCTGCCCCTCGCCCTATGACAGCTGGGATAGGCTCCAGCCCCCCCGCGACCCTGAAAAGGATGAGCGGAAGCGAATGGATGGATGGATGGAAACAGCTGATCTGATTGGTCAGAAAGGAGGTTTTTTCATACCTGTTGATTTCTAATGTCAAACACAAGCAGAGCAGGTTAGGCCTGCAGCTTCAGTTACTATGGATACCCCAGTTAGAAGTAAGCCGGTAAACCTGAAGTTAGACTGATAACCACAAATGCTGCTTCAGAGTGCCGGCCTCTGGTCTTCAGCTGTGACTGCAGCTCCACACGTCCCCTGCACTGATAGTCCGCTGCGTGCAGAATGCACCGCCTCCTCTGCATCGTCCGAGGTTTGCGGCTGAAAATGGCTCGAGCCTGCTGTCATGTTAATCTCCACACAGTGGTGCACACAGCAGGGCGTGCTGCAGAGATGCTGGAAACTTTGAACAGCTCAAATCAGACAGAGACAAGAAAAATGGCAGTCAGTGAAAGCTCGACTCGTCCTTTAAAGCAGAAACACGAGGAAGAGGCTGTGCTGGATGGAAGCATGAGAGACCGTGATGGTTGTAATGGTTCTGGTGGTTCTAGATGACCTTAATCAGTGAGATCAGGTTAAGTGTCTCTGTCTGCTGCTGTTTATTCACACTGTGTGAAACTGCACAGCCTCTTAAACAGCCTCTCCCTCTTCTCTCTGTCAGAGACCATCACCATCCATCAGATGGTCTCCATTGTGGTCTTCTTCATCTTCACCATGACCCTGACCATCGCCGTCTTCATCTACAGGTGAGAGCTGCTGCAGTCCCTTCACATCATCCTTGGGGGGGGGTGTGTCTTTGATGCATTTAGAGAAGCTTTGGTGATGCAAATTTGTAGTAATTAGTAATAATAATAATATGTTCAAGCTGTTATTAGCTTGGCCGTTTATTGTTGTCGTAGCCCTGGTGTCAGCGGTGTCTGTTCCACAAAAACTTTAATGTTGGCCACAACTCGAGAAGCTTCTCACCAAGGATGCAGATTCCCACCATAGATGCATCCCATTCAAGCTACACCCATTAAACTTCACACAGATGTATACTGACTTTACTGTAACAGCACTTTGCCCACGCTCAGCGGTGCGCTTCTTTTAGTATAATTTGCAGATGTCAGTGTTCCGCATTGAGCTGGAGATGTTGTGTCTGTAGCTGCAGCAGAGACTTCAGGTCCGCTCAGTGGGCTGTAATCAGGAGTGTGTGCTGTAACCATTTTCATTAAGATGGATGACGAAATGAAATCAGCTCCATAAAGACGGAAACACCATCTGAGAGCGTTCCACTGGAATCCTGTCTTTTCATGTGATCAAGACAGATGATCAGACTTCATGATGTCTGGTTTTGGATTTGGACTTGATTTTAGCACCTGTGTTAACCTTCTTTTGTTTTTTCTTCCCGTGTAACAAAACAATAAATACAACCCAAAAAACCCCAGAAGAGCTCAAACAGAGCCGGATGATTTTATTGAGCTAAATAGTCAAAGACAACATGAGAAAGAAAGAGCTCAAATCACCCGAGTCAGCAAACCACAAACAAACTGCAGGAGCTCCGACAGTTTAATCCAATCAAATCAAAGTCATGAATCCAACTGAAGTAACATTTTGCAGAGCTGGTCGCAGCAGATTTAATGTGCAAACTCTTAGCAGGCTCAGATTGTCGTACTCCAGTTGTATTTCTGCTTCACGCTGGAGAAAGATGATGATGAAGAATCACTGAAAGAAAACCTGCTTCATTGCTTTTGTGCTGCAGGAGGATGAAGCTGGAGAAGGAGCTGGTGGCTCAGCTCTGGAGGATTTCCTGGGACGACATCCAGATGACTAACCTGAACAAGGTGCTGCGGAGCGGCAGCAAGCTCACGCTGTCACTGGTCAGTACACACACACACACACACACAGACACACACACACACACACACAGAGAGAGAGAGAGTTCAGTATATATAGACGTTTCTACATGCTGAGTTTCAGTAATTTAATGTGTGGAGGATTTCTGGCGCTGCATTGGTGACCCTTCATGTGGTTCTTCAGCTGCACAGCCAGAGAGAAATTGTGGGAATTAAACCCACACACAGACTGTGGCACTCTGGACAATGATTGGTCGAATACTGACATTAACAGGAAAGAGCAAAGCACAAAAAAATCAGCATGAGGCACTCAGTCAGGCTGCAGGGGACGGTTTTGTTTGGTTTGAACACTCAGGAAGTTCTTTGTCTATTCTCGCTTCTGTCCTCTCCAGCAGAGGAGTCCATCTCATTTCTAACACCTCCACCTGGTGGCAGTACACAGCAAAGCTCTGCAGCTCAGGACTGCACTGCGAGTGAAAAGTAGCATCTTTTTTCTTTCTTGATGCAGAAACAGAAACTAAATCTGGGACCTTAAATTCAGAGATGTCAAAGTGCAGGAGGATCCCAGCTGTGCTCTCTGACATAAAGCCGATGGTTTCTGGGGGGGGTCATGTTGGCTGGAACAGGTCCAAAATGTAGCTGCAGTTACATTTTGGACCTGTTCTGCCAAAAAGTCTCAGTTTTCCTAAATGCATTGTCAGAGCTCGGCACACAGAAGGAAAATCCTGCCTTTCTCCAGCTGATCTCCAGCTGTTTGCATATATTCGAACTTGAAATCTGACCAGCTGCCTGCATTAGAAGACTCTGTGGCATTAAAGTTTAACTGATCAGTGGTTTTACTGTGATAGAGACTAAATATGTGTGTAAACCCAGAGCTCTCTGCTGAAATGCTTTTCTATCTAAAATAGCTCATGATGAATAACCTTAGTTTAAATCAGACATATGTTGCAGTTTAGAACTGCTTAAGAACAAAATATGGATGAAATAAAATAACGTGGAGCTGGAACACGAGGTGTAAAATCAGCTCTGAGGATCGCTCCTCTGTTTTCCTGCAGCAGGGCTGCAGGAAAACAGGAGAGACAACTCCCATACATCCTTTCATTGTTTGTGTCGTCTCTTCATCCGTAAATCCTACAGACGCCTGCTCAGCTGGCAGTTTATTAGGAACACCTGTGGTTGGAAAGGTGATGATTGAAGTTTATTTCAGAGCTCACAGGGGACAAAGGCGTATATTGAATAATTGTTCCTAATATTCTGCTCCTTCAAACATGACAGTGATATGGGCAAAATATAAGAAGTGCCTGTAGGAAGCAGCTCAGTTTGCACAGGTGTTCCTAATAAAGTGCTCATCATCATCAGTCAGGGCAGGATGAAGGAACGAGCATACAGGCTGTTGTAGACGAGGTCAGAACGTAAGACCTGATCAGAGTGAACCTGAAATCATCCAACACAAAGCATCGTCACTGATAACACTCAGTGTGGTGATGATGATGATGATGATGCTCATGTGTGGAGGCTGGTGAAGCTGGTTTCACACGTGTCTGCTGGTGTGTTGGAGGTTCTCCTCCCGCCGTGATCACCGTCATCGTCTCTGACTCTGTGTTTGTGTCCAGAGAGGTTCAAACTACGGCTCCCTGATGACCGGAGACGGGAACCTGCAGATCTTTGCAAAGACCGGATACTACAAGGTGAGTGAGGCCTCTGATGAACACTCACCACTCAAGAGCCTTAAAAATCACTGAAGACAGTTTTCACTTGGACAGTTGATGTTTGACCCCCTGTAGATGTTACAGGTCCATCAAAACGAGGACAAACAGATTGAAGAATAGTTTTATCCAAGTGCACCATGGCACTTTTTTGTTTTTTGACTCCTTCACATTCATAATTAGTTATTATCTTTGGCTGAAAGCGTCTGGTTTATTGTGTGAGTGTATTTATTTGGAATGCACTTGCAGAAATAGTTCTTAGGTTTGACTGTATTTTATAATGCAGTGACCATAAAGACATTCTCCTCCTGCTTTATTTTGCACAGGGGTGACTAAAAGTATTTGGCTCATAGTTCAGGGCAAAGCCGCCAAATTAGGGAAAAATTGTTTTGCAGAAGGTCATTTGGTTTTCTGTCATGAAATGGGGCTGTAATGTTGTCCTGACTTCTATATTTATTTTCTATTTTCATTAATGGTGGGAGGATACCCCCACCAGTTCTCCCTGTTTGCTTTGAAAGGTCAGAGTCTGTTAATCATTCTGTGACCTGTTAATTAAAACATGAGCGGAAAAAGGCGAGGCCTGCGTGTACTGCTGCCTTCTCTGAATATTAACAGATAACTGATTGGATCCCATCAGTGATCGCAGCATTACTGCAGTCGATAAACAAAAGTTCATACAGTTAAAAATCTACTCAGACTCACGCCGATCGGGTCTCAATTCTTTCTGCATTTACAGTTTGATTCTGTGACTCTTTTCTTTATTTTTCACTTTGAATTTCCTGGCAGACTCTTATCAGGCTGTGTTACCTCACAGTGGATGTAACAGAGTTTCACTCATTCAGGCTTTAATTGTGGCGGCTGTGCTGTGGTAGAAAAGTTCATTGGAAAGAATTTCATGTATGAAAGCCCCCTTTATTCTTGTTTTTGTAATTTCACCTGCAGCTTGAGTCATCTCAGTAAATCCCTTACACAGAGACTCTCGTTGGGGTGAAACTTTGTGACCTAACATTGATCAGCCCTCCAATCACAGAGCTGCTGATCAGTATCAATATTTTATCCTCCCAGTGAGTAAGTGCAGGTTCATCTGAACCTCATGTGACTTTGTAGAAGCAAATAAACCAGATCAGTTACCAGGATGTTGGATCAGAGAGTTAACATCCAGCAGGGGGCGACTCCTCTGAAAACTGATTGGATAGACGCTGCTAGCTTATAGTTAGGGCTGGATCAGGTGACCCTGAACCCTCCTTTGGTTACGCTGCAATAGGTCTAGGTGTCTGGGAATGTCCCATGATGCACTGTGTGTTTCTTTTTCAATGACCTCTTTTCACTCTGCATTTAATTATTAGTTATTATTAATCTCTGGCTCTCTTCCACAGTGTGTCTTTTATCCTGATGACTGCCCCTCCCTGAGCCTGGTTCTGCTGGAGGGTTCTTCCTGTTAAAAGGGAGTTTTTCCTTCCTGCTGTTGCCTAGTGCTTGCTCAGAGGGGGTTGTTTGACTGTTGGCTTTTCTCTGTATTATTGTAGAGTCTTTACCTTACAGTATAAAGCACCTTGAGGTGACTGTTGTTGTGATTTGGCATTGTATGAACTGAATTAAAATGAGCGTCCTGCTCAGCTGATCTCTGGTCACTGGTTTCAGGTCTTGAGTAAAACCTGAAGTTTATTTTGGCGAGTGCAGCATGCAGGTCCTCCTGCTCAGCTGCAGGACCTCTTAGAAACAGTCAGTTATGCTAATTTAATGAGGATGATAAGAACAGAAGAGGGGAATAAGATGAACTGTGTGTTGGGCATCATATTAAATGTTGCTGAAGGTCACTGTTGGCTTTAAAAACATCGAGTTTTGTGATCTTGCTCTTTGTTTTCTTCCAGGGGAACATCGTGGCCATCAAATACATCAACAAGAAACGCATCGAGCTCAACAGGAAGGAGCTGTTTGAGCTCAAACATGTGAGTTTACAGACGAAGATCCAAAGAGAGGAGAAATGATTATAACGATCAAACTCTTCAGCAGGCAGGGCGGTAAAGGTCGAGGCTGCCGAGCGTGATTATAAAAAGGTCAGAGCAAAGGCTCAGGCAGCGAGCTCAGAGGAACATTTAGTCTCTGCTTCCTGTTTGTGAGGCTGAAAACACAGAACAGCAGCCAACAGGGGGCGCTCACAGGAAGGGAGCCATCCATTGGACCATCTATCCGCCCGTTTTCTTCCACTTGTCCAGTTCAGGGTAAAAATGATTCAGTTATTTTAATATATCATGTGATGCAGTGGTTAGCCCGGCTCCATCACAGCAAGAAGCTCCTGGGTTCTAATCCACCATCTGGCCTCTCTGTGAGGAGTTTGCATGTTCTCCCTGTGTCTGCGTGGTCTCCGGGTACGCCGGCTTCCTCACACGGTCCAAAGACATGCATTTGGATGGCATTTTAATTCACTCGGCTCACATTAAAGAAAAGAAAATATTCAGCAAATTAAACACCCAATATGTTAGAAACAAAACCAAACTTTCTGTGCCAGATGTTCTCAAACAGGTCACAGAGGGTTCTGTGTTCTACATGAGAAAAGGTTTAGTTCTTCTGATACATGCAGAGCCTCCTCAGACAAAGCAAACTGACAAAGATCCAAAGTGAAGGTTTTATTTCAGTTTAAACTGAAATGTTTTTTCATTCTTAGTTTTTCTGCATAATGCGCCTCATAAACCTGTTATATAGAAAATGATTACTGAAGGAAAAGCAGCAAATTAACACATTAAAGATGTGAAACTGGGAACTGTTGGCATGTTTTTAACCCTGTGAGGATCACAGAGGACGAGGAACCCAAAGCCGTCTCGGACTTATCTTAGACTGTGGGCCTTGCTCTCTACTGGGGCACGCAGGCAAAATCTACAGCTTACACTTTACAGGTTCTTCTTTCAGATCAGAAGATAAATAATTAAAAAAAAATTTCTTTAACTGCCAACACTGAAAACTTTCTGATACCTAAATGATCGACAGAAGCTGATGAGCTCGAGCAGTCTGTGGCAGTTTTCCTCATGCAGTCACTTTCATGTCTTTGTGATCTTTGAGCTTTAGTAGTGCAAATCCTTCATATTCAGAATATTTTGGAATCACAAATTTAATCAACTTGTCGAGCTCTAGAACTTTCTGCAGTTGTCCTTCCACCAGGAATAACTGCACTTTGGAGAACCATTCATCCAACCATTTTCTCACTTTGGAGAACCATCCAGAGGCCACATTAGACCATTTGATGGGCTGCTTCTGGCCCCAGGGCCACATGTTTGACACCTCTGCCCTAAACTCACAGAATATGTGATTTTTGACTAAGTCAAAGTTGTAATATAAACACATAAAAGTGACTTTATTTCTCAAACATGAGGTTCAGGGTTTGGATCGCTTCTTTTCACTGATGATCACTCGCAGGGTTAAAGTAATTTATAATTTTTTAAAAAGCTGAGAATGGAACAATAGAAGTGCTGCTGGTCTCTGAGCCGAGGCTGCAGCTCAGACTCAGTGTTTGCAGGTCTCTCCAGATGTGAATTCATACTGTGATTGCTTCGGTCTGTGCAGATGAGAGACGTCCAGAATGAACACCTGACCAGGTTCATCGGCGCGTGCATCGACCCCCCCAACAGCTGCATCATCACAGAGTACTGCTCCAGAGGCAGTCTGCAGGTATGAGCAGCTTTAAGGCTGGAGGTCAGGCAGATGTGACGGTGTCTGCAGCTGATGCTGAGGTCACTGCTGGGGCCTGTTTGGCTCATTTTATAATGAATCCAATATTCTGCATCACAAACTGTTTAAAAGCTGTCAACGTTTTGCTAAAGTTCTCTCATGGTGGTCGGCCAGATGAGAGCACGTGCCCAGTTTTTCTACTGCGAAAGCCTGACTGAGACTTCCTGCCTGCCTGTTAATGGCTCGTCTGTCTGTGCGTTAATGAGCTGGTTTCTGTGTCTTCAGGACATCCTGGAGAACGACAGCATCACTCTGGACTGGATGTTCAAATATTCTCTCATTAATGACATCGTAAAGGTATGTTTCCATTACCTGTTGAGTCTCTGCTTTATCGTATTTTCATTTTACTTCAGTTTGCTGCAGGAATGACACTCGTTAATGCTGATCTAATTCAGTGACGCAGAATTAGATCAGCGTTAACGACCCTACACACAGCACATCGGTGCACATCAGTGCAGTGTGTAGGCTCTCCTTAGCAGACGTTGGTTAAGCCTTCAGACACAACACTCTCAAAGTGAAATTAGACCTGCAGCCAGTAATAACTGTAATAACGATCTCCTGTTTCTCTGTGAGAGGATTTTATCTGTGATAAACTGCGCATACATGAACATCCAGAGGGAGCTGTTTGACCTGGAAGAAACCTTTTGAATGGAATGATGGCGCTAACACAGTCCTGCTCCTCTCTGTGTCTGCCTGCAGGGTATGGTGTTTCTCCACAACAGCGTCATCTTCTCTCACGGTAAACTCAAGTCCTCAAACTGCATCGTAGATAACCGCTTCGTCCTGAAGATCACCGACTACGGTTTGTCCAGCTTTCGATCTGAGAGCGACTCAGCAAGCGACGCTCACGCCTACTACGCCCGTGAGTCGCCGCTCTCAGCAGTTAATCTGCTTTCCCTGAAGTCTGGCTTTGTTGTGGTCACAGCTCATCGTGCATCGTGATGATACCTGCACAGTGCTCCTCTCAGCAGGAACATAAACACTTTAAACTAATGAGACCAATATAAGAAGTTCCTCTGAAGTTCAGTTTGATGCAGATAAAAAAGGAACCTGTGAGCAGGTACTGAGTCTAAGCAGATGCTTTAGATTTCTGTTCTTACCTGTTTTTGCAGAGAGGTTGTGGATGGCTCCAGAGCTGCTCAGGATGGAGTGTCCTCCTCCTCAAGGAACCCAGAAAGGAGATGTCTACAGCTTTGGCATCATCCTCCAGGAGGTGGCGCTGCGACGAGGAGCCTTCTACCTGGATGGAGACCCGCTCAGCCCTAAAGGTACGTTTAGGGCGGGCTGAAGGGGATCTCTAATAACTCTGAGTTTCATGGGTCTGAGCACTTCTTTGTCTGCAGCAGGTCTGCAGTTCCAGATACGTGGAGCATAAAAACCAAACATTCAGATTTGAATCATCAGTGTAAACCAGCTGGTCCCAAAGTGTGGGGGAAGGCACTGTGGGTGGGGGGTGGGGGGATTCAGTTTGAAATTACTCACAAGTATGCACAGTTACATATTTATATAAACGTATTTATTTATATAAAAATTAAAACTGGTAACAGGAGGTGGTTAGTTTGTGATATTAAAAGAAAAGTAGGGCCTGAGGAAGGGCAGCTGTGGCCCGAAACATTACACATATTATGGTTTGTATTAAATAATTACTCAGGAGCTTTCGCTGGTGTGCAGACCCTACTTTCCTTTTATTTGTTTGTTAGCTCGACACCCAGTTTTTCAAATTTTTATATTGTGCGTGTCCTCATCTCTATTTAGTTTTTTGATATTATTCATCACTCTGACCTAAATTTACTGCTCTTGTATTGAAGTTTGTGTCCCAGTGGCAACTGGGTCACAAATTGGCATTAGCACTTTACATATGACTGGGTAGCATTAGCAATTTATAGCCAACAGCCTGTGTTGTTTATGTGTATGTTATGTTTGAATGAAATCTTCAAGGAAATCCATCACTTTCACTTGTGTTTTTATGAGTGAAGACAGGCATCCAGCCAGGAAAACTTCACAGACCGGCGGTAACGGACAACTGGGGGGGGGCATGGGATTTTCAGGTTGTTAAGTGGACCGTAGCCCTCTTGACTTTAAGAACCACTGGTGTGAACCAACAGCAGTGATCTGTAGACACTATTTTCCTCACATGACGGTGCTGTGAGCTCCGATAATGGTGATTAGGTTGATCGTGGAAACACCTGCCAGCCAGTCAAAAGTTTTGCTTCGGGTCACATGATCAGCGTTAACCTGGTTTCAAACGGATCTTCCTGACGAGGCCTTGAGCTTCGAGTGCAGATTGATCCATGAGCCGGTTTTCTGCTGGGCTGAATCAGTGTGATGAGAAGAAGAGGCTGAGCAAACAGAACCCAGGATGAAGCTTGTTTTGGGGTTTTGTGCCGGTTCTTCAGCCGCCTCAGAACATGCGTGTGTTCCCTCTCCAGCAGTAAAACTCGAGATTTGAAAAATTAAAAGGATTTCATTTGTTTCATCTGCCAGACCACAGAAACCTCTTTGGCTGCGCTGAGCTCTGCAGACTTTCAGAAGGAGACGTTTGTTTGCTTCAGTGCAGATTTCCAGAGCATGAAGCTGTTTTATCTGTTTTCCTAAGAAAGCAGCTCAGGTGTCATCAGCAGCGCGCTCCAGCAGCAGGGACCTTCATCACTGCTAATGTCCTAGCCTCTGATTTATTCACACACACAGGATGTTTCTGCCTCTGCATTCGATTTCCTTTCATCAGGACTCATCATCCGGTCGCCTCTGTCGCTCAGGTCAAACCCACAGTTTGAACCATCGCTGCGGGAACCTGTTTCATGCTGCGGGAAGTTACACTCACAACACAAGTATGAAAAATATTTAGATAAATCATACATAAAATTCATCAGCTGACAATTTCTGTACAGTCCCTGCACACTGTGAACACAAAGAAGGACAAATCTGAAAAATGCTGCACAGTAAAAGCTTTGATTCATAATCTAAGTGAACATTTTACCCACAAACAAGCTGCAGGTCCACACAGCAGGAAACACTTCCTGTTCACAGGGGTCCTCTTACCTACTGCTCAGACAGCTGATTGGTTGTGGTGGGGAAAAAAATTGCTGTCAATCAAATTTAAATCAAACTAACTTTCCATTTCTTTGTTAGTTCATCTGGTCTCAAAGCTACGACGCAGCAGAAAGATGAAGGTGTTAAAATGAAATCTGCTGTTCGAGGCTTTTAAAGTCCTCAGTCAGATGATCCTCTGTACACTGTTTGAACAGGGGAACATAAATTTGTGGTCCATCAGATTCACGTGGTGACCTCAGCACTGCACTTAAACCCTCAGTCCACAGGAAATATCTGTAACCTCCACCAGTTAAATATGTTTTATTTGTATCTTTAAATAAAGTTATCTGATCAGCACCAGAATTAAATGAGTCCATCTTCTGATCATACTCCTCCAGCTTTCATGAAACTTTGTATTTTTAGTGGAGTCCTTCTAAGGATACTTAGAACGCCAAGGCGGCAGGAATAAATACTGTGTATCTGTGAGTGGATTTCAAGGCTCTGAACAGCTAATTAAAGTGTGCTTTAGTCTGTCACCATCTGAAACAATCGAGGGCTCGCCGCTCAAGGCTGAGTTCCTCTGTCTGCACTGAAATCAGGAGCTAGTTGGAAGTTAAATAACAGCAAAGGTTTCCGCTGTCTGGCTTTTACCGCTCGTTCTAAACCTGAGGTCAGTGTGTTGAACTGTGTCTGTGCAGAGATCGTGGACCGGGTGATTCTGGGCGAGTGGCCCTGCCTGAGGCCGACCGTCGACCCGCAGAGCGACCGTCCTGAGCTGGGTCAGCTGATGGAGCGCTGCTGGGCCGAAGAGCCGACGGAGAGACCCGAGTTCAACCAGATCCGAGTGCTGCTGCGCAAACAGAACAAGTAAGACCTGAACGCAGCGAGCAGAGACCAACGGCAGGTGGTTTCAGT
>JASGAU010396999.1:0-20304 GCA_030220045.1 Australoheros facetus
CATCTGCAAACTTAATAAGCTTGACAGACTGGTGGTCAGAGGTGCAGCAGTTGGTATACAGGGAGAAGAGCAGAGGAGAGAGGACACAGCCCTGAGGAGTCCCAGTGCTGATGGTCCGGGAGTCCGAGACATTCTTCTCCAGCCTCACGTGCTGCTTCCTGTTCGTCAGGAAGTCAGTGATCCACCTGCAGATGGGTTCAGGCACGTTCATCTGGGACAGCTTGTCTTGGAGGAGATCAGGGAGGATGGTGTTGAAGGCAGAGCTGAAGTCCACAAACAGGATCCTGGCGTAGGTTCCCTGGGAGTCCAGATGCTGTAGGATGAAGTGCAGAGCCAGGTTGATGGCGTCGTCCACAGACCTGTTGCCTCTGTATATCAAAGATGTTAATTAAAGTAGTTTAGTCAGATACTCTACAGTCAAAAAAGCATCACTTATAGTGGCTGTTTGGCATTGTGTCTCTGTTGTGGGACCTTCACAGGCAGCAGCTAGACTCCCACACAGAACACAGTCCGCTTAAATAATAATAAATGTGAGGGTTACAGCTCCTGATGCTCATGTTACCACTGGGACCATTTTGGGCTTTACCTTCCACATCTGCTCCAGTTGTTCCTTCAGCCCCTGGTACTTCTTGAAGTCCTTCTTTCTGATGTTGCTGTTTGCTGGAATTGCCACACCTATCACAGCTGTGGTCTTCTGCTCCTTGTCAAACACCACTACGTCTGTTTGGTTGGCCAGCAGCTGCTGGTCTGTAAGGACCCTTAGCCCTGTTGCTCCCGTTGGGAACTGGGGCCTTCTGATCCATGCAGATGTTGGTCTACTGCTTGTTCATATTTTCTGCATCCCTTGCATATATCCTCTCTCACTGGGTAAAGTAGCATTCCATCAATTCCATGTTCTCAGTTCTTGTCCATGTATGCCTTCTTCCTGCTTCTTGCAATTTCAGTTTTATTTAGATTTTTTTTTTTAAATGTTTCTGTGATGTAGTGAAGAACAGTCACAAGGATTTCAGAAGATTCAAAAAATCGTATTGGCAAATAAATACAAATTTAGTTTTGGCTACAACTGTAAGCAAATGGGCTCAAATTGTATTGGTTGTTGTTTCCTTTATTTCCATTCATGAATGGACATTTGTAGTGTGTTAATGTGAACATAAAGAAAAAAACCTTATCAGAAGACGTCCTAAAGAATGAGTAGTATTAAATTAGGTGGGAGTCATAGTGCCTATGTTAGAAACAAACCTTTTAACAGCTATTGAAAGTTCAGAATTTCACAGGTCAGCACTAGTCTACTTTTAATCCTGATTGGTCACGTTTTCTTTAAGGATTAAGGATTTTATCACATAACTCTGCAGTCACCTCCGTATGGTGAGTGACGTTTTTTTGCTGCTTTTTTATAAATGATTAATGAAGAAGAAAATACCCACAGCCCACTCAAACACTGTGAAGGTGAAACGTAATCTAACTTTACAACAGCACAAACTTCCAAACTTGACTTGATCCTCTCTCTCTCTTCTCATCACTGTCTCCATCTACATGTGTTTCTTTAGGTTTTCATTTCTGTTGCTGTCCCGCTCGGCTCTGAGCTCAACCTCAGGGAAAAGCTATGAAATCTAAAGTGTAAATGAGTAACTATCATTTTTTTGCCACAGAATGCTGAGCGTGAAAAGATGCCAGCAAGACAAGGCGTAAAATAATTTAAATCATTTTCCTTCTCTCTATTGTCTGTATCATAGCTTATGTTTATTGGCCCTGCATTGCTCAGATGGGGTAACAGCGCAGTTTTACTGCTGATAGTCTACAGTTGTTTCAGGGTATGGATGTAGTGTTGCAGGTTTCCATCCGCAGGATAAAATGATCATTTAGTGACTTCTTGTGCTTTCCAGATTCAACAGCTTTAGACGACAACAAAAAAAACCCCAAACACAATCCTGTGTTACAGTGAACAGGAGAAGAATGAAGCTGTGAAGCACAATAGCATACATATCTGTAAGGAAAGAATCCAGGAAAACATAGTAACTCTCTAGAAGCTGATGATTTCATTGTTAGTTAATGGTTTTTGCCCAGCTGTGGTGGAAACGCCACTGAAAAATAACAATCACTAATCTTTCAAACCAACAATGCTTTGGAAAAGCAACAAAAACAACAATGAATTATAATCAAACACTTAACAGAGCGAACTACTGTAAGAGCGTACCTTAGTGTGTGATCCACATCCCCAAGTTTATCTTGCAGGTGAGTCAACGGCTCTGAATGTGCTGAGTGAGGGAACGGAGCTCTTTGCAAGCAAGCGCGAGCTTTCGTTATCGCCCTTCTTCTTAAATTGGATCCCCTCGTGAGCACAGGCCAGACTCCCCTCATGAGTCGGCGCTACAGAGGAGAGCACTCATTATTCACACATTACCTGCATTTCCACATGTAGTTTAAAGCGGCACCTGTTCCTCCTTCAGTCGCTGATCACTGTAGCCTTCCAGCATGCTTATCTGAATGAACATTCTGCTCTGCTGGCTCCTCTCCCTCATCTCTTTTTCATCAGTGGACTCATGAAGACTCGGCGGACTACGTGAGTAGCCACAGCGTGTCTTGGGTGGACAGGGGTTATGGGGAGTGTGTTTTCTGTCATAACATCTTGTGATCTCTGTGTGGGTACTAATACCGTTATTTGTTCACCTGCCTTTCTCTTCAGTAGAATGTTCAGCAGTTACAAAAGCAGGTAGCAAAACATACAAATGCTCCCATTTCTGCCTGGAATAAGCGATTGACCTGTATGTAAATACTTATGAAAACAAAAACATCTTAGATCTCTGCTGACGATTACATTTGTACTATAAAAGCTGTTTAGAATAAAAAATGCTTATTCAGGTTGTAAGAGTATCATTTGTAACTTGCACTGACAACACCTGCTTTGTGATTTCTCCAGATTTAATTCCAACGCAAATGAGGGTTTTGGTCAGAAGTAACCAAAAAACAAACTTTTTGGAAGTTGATGAAGCTGCAATGGTAACAAACTTGCATTAATCAGTGGATTAAATTAAAACACGCACATACAGTATGTTGGAAATGTGTCAGATTTTTATTGTCCAATGGGCTTCTCCCATTTTATTTTCTTGTTCTTCTGCCCCTGAGGCACTGCTGTACTGTATATAAAAGATGGACATAGCTTACAGTTCTACACAGGAAGTGTTTTAAACGTTCGTTCTTTTTAATGACCAGCTGAAAGCAGCTCCTGTGGTTGTTACCTTAAAGACTTCCAGTTGCATAAAAGTCTTTGGAAAAATGAATAGGGGTGTCATGGCTTCAGGCTTTGATATGACAAAGAGTGACATAAGACTTGAGCCTTTACAGCCCATCATTTGATGGTGAAAACCAGGGTGGCACCTGTGACAGCTCCGCACAGTGTGTGTGTGTGTATACATGTTGGGTGTGGGTTTGTGTTGCTGTGCGTCTTCAATCACAGCCTCCCAGTCTTTAAGGAGATGCAGCTGTAAATGTTCTTTTGATTTTTGTTCTGCGAGGAAAGCCGGGTTTGTGGTTTTACTGTTGGTTTTCCAGAGTCCAGGGATGGAAACTCTGTTCAGCTAAAACATCGTTACTGATCACACACACACAACATTCCACACTCTGCAACAGTAATTGTCCAACAAGTGTTCGGTGTCTCCTGCTGCTTCACATCACATTGTTATTTTATTGAATGTGGACTCTGTGTAACACAGATGTCTGTTTTATGCTACCTTCCATCCAATAAAGAATACGTCTGTTTATTTATTCTGCTTGAATCCTGCTGCTGTTGGTTTATTCTGCAATCCAAATCCACAGAGACATCAGTGCGTACTGCTTTTGTTTATGAACATGAAAAGTACAGTATCTCCCTTCCAGCTCTCTGCTCCGTTCCTTCTCTGCATTGCCCATCATCATGGTGCTGGCTAAACACAACACACAGTCTCAAAGTTCAAGAGCAAACAAGAGGTTTGTGTCTACCTATAGTGCAACCCACAGGGGTTATTGATGAAGGATTACGGTGTGTGTGTGCGTGTGTGTGTGTGTGTGTGTGTGNNAGTTTGTACTGCTGTAAATTGATTTTTGAAGCTATTTTGTTCTCTGGTATCTGGTTTCACTTTCTGCTGCCATGGTGAGACTTTGTGTTCTCACTTTGACCTGTTCTCACTCACAGTCTGTCTTCTGGATATCGTATTTGGAGCAGGCAAACACATAAAATAAGTGCATGCACAACACATTGCAGTTTTCTTGCTCCTATTGCTTCATCTCTCATGCATGAAGTGAGGTAGCTCAGCTAGTGCAAGCAGGTTTCTTCAGTAAAAATCACCTTTTACAGGGAATTAATCCACTCCAGAGGCAAGATTTGTGCATCTGTCACTGTCCCAACACGTAACAAGCAAAGATAGAAAGAAATTTAAATATGGAAAGAAACCTATACTGTTGAGCCAAAACATGATCATTCACAGGTAATTGATTTCCAACGTTTGTAATGGTACTTCCTCATAAAAATGAGTGAAAAGTTCAAACTCTGTGCCCTTCTCTGCATTTTGTACAATTTCAAGTCATCTAGTGGGCCAGATTGGACCTTTGGCAAAACCGGTTCTGACCCGTGAGCCATACGTTTGACACAGAACAAAGTGCTTAGCTTGAAGGATTTGCTTTTGAATCTAGCTGCCTTGTATGGGAAGGTGGGAGATGCTTTAAATCTGAGCCACAGTGGCTCCAACTCAACAGAATACTGGCTAGGACTTCAATTATGTGCCGCTAATATGTTGGGACCGTATGCTGCAGGAAACCTTCAGAGGTCTTCTAGAGTCTATGCCAAGCTACTTCTGAGGTGTGAGGGATGGGGTTCATTTCCAAATAAGTTTCTGGCACAAGTGCAGAATTCAAAGCCTGTAGAAAGCTGTTAACTGTCAGTCAGTGGGGTTTAAAGAACCAGCAGTATATTAGCCTTGTGTGGTCAAAAACATGCTTACTTTACATTGAATGTTCACAACTGAACACATTTTTCTACAACAAAAACAATCTGAATGTGGGACTTATTAGAAAGAGGAGTCAGTCCTCTCATAGATCACAAAGGTCATTTTACCTCTTCCATTCAATGGTATATATTTGATTTGATGTTTCTGGGGTCTACACAGCTTGAAGTGTTTCCCCACAGCGCAGAAAATGACATATTACTCTGGACAGTCCACAGATTAGAATCAGCAGAGACTGTATCTGCAATAACTACAGTTTGAAATGAATATTTTAAACTTGATACTTGTTGAGGGTTACGGCTAGTTTGGGAAAAGTGGGAAAGTTTGCTCTTTGATTGCAGTCTCAGCATTGCACCTTGCCCATTCTGCAGGTCTTCTGATGACTAACTGTAAATGACTGTAGGCACAGTCAGCCTTGTTGCATCTGTGCTCTGACATAACAGTCACATCACTTATTCTTCGTAGCTTTGATACTGCCTTTCACAATGTTACATCATATTGATGAGCTAACTGCTTGTTAGTGAGTTTCTAATTAACCAGAATTAATGGAGAATAAACAGAGAGAAGTTCTTTAAGAACATGATTGGTGCAATCCTTCATTTAGAAACATTTTCAAGATTTTTTTTTTTTTCCCTGTTTGGGACAAAACTAACGAGCTTTGAAATTTTGGGATCAATGTCGTTGCTGTTGTTCATTGTTAAGTATTTATTATTCTCTGAGTTATTACAGGGGAGCTGCTCACAAATCAGACTGCAAAGGATTATACAGTTTAAATTTGAGGACACCTCTGCTGCTCTCTGTGACGATTGTGTTTTGGATTTTGAATGACAGAAAACTTCCTTTTTTAAAAAAAAAAAAATATTCCTTTACAAAATGTAATGTTTTAGGTAAGTTTCATACTTTTATTAACAACTGTGATGGTGAAAACAACAGTTGGGTGCTGCGTGTGTGCCGTGAGGCTTCGGGTTCACAGCAGTACTAAGACTGATCTGTAACACAACATTGAAAATAAAGTTTTTCAATAGAGGGGTACGATACCCCGGCAAACAAAAAACCGGAGATTTTAAAAAGATGGTTGGGTTAAAGCAAAACAGTTACAACAGTTTTAAACCCTAACAAAGTAGCTTTAATGCCTAAAACTGAATATTTTGATTGCTTAAATCTAAACAAATAACAAAAATGCAATTGATGTGTAAAAAAAACAAAACAAAAAAAGTGTAAAAATATTTGGTTGTGTGTTTTTAAACTGTGTGATGAGCACCCTTAGTTCCTCTTTAAAAGAGGGACTAATATAGTGTCTAATATTGCCACAGTTTGTGTATCAAGGCACTGAGACCACACCTCATGTGTATCTCTGCAATGCCAGAATGGCAGGATCTGACACCCTAGAATGAGAATGTTGTACCTGCACGACTGAGAAGGAACAGTGTCCTCTCCTAAAGGAGGGAAGTGCTCCTGTTTATATGAAACTTCAGAGATGAACCACTGTTTGACGGTAGCATGAATGTGGGGTCTCTCCGGTCACAGGCAGAGCTGTGTGTCTGACACGAGAGATAAGATATCTCCTCTCACTGACGACATACAGAGCCGAACGGTGTTAAACTACAAAGACGAGTCATTCAGATGACGCTGCCATCCATAATTCTGTACAGTAGAAAAAGGCGGTCACCAAATCTGCCCCTAAGAGACCCTGTCCACAGGGGAACAGTCATTTTAGACTAATCCCTCCAATTTCAGTTGTAATGAAGAGCAAAGCTGAAACTCATATTCAGTTTTTCATAGCGCATGAGTTTTCCCCTTTAACGGGACCGAAACCAAAAAGAGTCTCTAAAACGTTTTAATTATTTCGACCTCATAATTTATTTATTCAGTTAGCTGTGCCTGTTTTCTTTAAATGGGTCAGTTATTTCGAGGAACGACTCCTTTCAAACTCTACAGAATTAACTCAGAGTTGTTTCTCTGAGAGATTACTGTGTAAACCCCAACACGAAGGACTTGTAGTGCTGAAGTAAATATGCTGTACATTTACTGCTTGGTAGCAGAGCGCAGTTTTCCATCTGCAATTATTCACTACTTCTGTCCAGCACAGGTGGCTAATGATAATGGATGGATAAATGTGTTGAACCAGAGACAGAAAACTGGGCATGATAAATAATGCAACCTACATGATATTTAAAGGCTTTTCCTTAAAGGGGACCTTCATTTCCAGCTCCAAATTTTAATTCTTGTATCTACTAGAGTAGCTTTGCTTGATTCATAGCTGAAAATATTTCAATAATTTTGTAGAAAATCGTGACAGTTGTAGAGGCTGTGCCTATTCTGTTCATGTGTTTATGGCAGGTGTTAATGACAGTATGGTGAAGTCCATTTATAAAAGCATTAAAAACTTGTGGCACCAGATGATAAAGATACTTACATTTAAGTGTTGGATAGGAATAATTCATAAAAAGCAATTAATAAAAAGTAAGTAACTTATAAAAAAAAATCAAAACTGGGGAAAAAAGTTTAAATAATGAATGAAATCCCAGAGGTTTCAAACATTGATAGTTGATTAAATAGAGATGTAAGTGCTTTAGTAACACAGGCTGATGCCTGAGATCAAGAGATTTTACAACAGTCCCACCTTAGCTGTGTTAGTTCCATTTCAGATTCATTACTTTTATTTTCACCTTAACAGTAACTGGTAGCTTTTCAGTTAAGAAGAAAATGTTTTTGTACCACCTGGTCTTAAATGTGGCTGCCACCATACCGTAAGCGCGAGCATTTCATCCATGTTAGCAGCATGAAAGTTCTCCGTCACTGCGACGGATTTCCGTCATTAGGAAGAAACGACCCTTTAACAGCCACGCCTCCACTGCTCTCTACACTTCTGAAACAAGCCAGTTTAGCTCTTCACCTTCGAAGGCCCCACTCTTTTTAAGCCCACATTGTTCTGTTTGGCTGCAGAAAGTTTGAACAGTAGAGCTGTGTGCCTGAGATGACCACATGAGAGATATCCCCTCTCTCTGACATACAGAGCAAAGGCCCAACAACAAAAAAAAAAAACTGAAATTCAGTAGGAAGAAGCAGTCTAAAGCTGACCTTAAAGCTCACAGGGATTACTTGTGCAAATGCTGACCTTACTTTTTAAACTTTGGCCATGTTTAATGAGCATCCACGACTGGAGCAGGATATACATGGCAGAAAATAAGAGAAGAATAGGTGCAGTTTAAATAAGGTAAAGAAACCTACCCCTTTAACAAAGGTCTGGCTGTATGCTTCTAGAGTCGTGGCTAACAAGCTTGCAGACTGGTAGCCCAGCTTCCCTGGTTGCCATTTAAAGCAACAAATTTATCAAATTCTTAAATGTAACATGCTGACTGTGGGTGGTGTTGAAGGGTCTCCGGCATTTACTGAAATATCAGTCACAAGTGTCCCTCCTTCCTCATGTGGGGAAGAATCAACACTGCTAACTGCTAATGAGCTTTTGTAGTGGATTTGTTCCCAACATTAGTGGAATCTCCCCACTGGTGAAACGACAGGGAGGTGGAGGACAGCAGTGTTTGATGTTTGACACACAGGAAGTCGCTGCCGATTGATTGGCTTCTGTTAAACCAGACGTTCCCCTCATATGAGAGAGACGTCTCGTGTCTTAATGTAAAGCGTATCATCTGTTCAGTTCCTGGGAATTCATCCCTGCAGACTCCTGCTTGCTCTGCGTTTGAAAGACAGATGAAAGACCAATTTGATTTTTTTCTTCTCTTTTTAAAAGCAGGGAAATCTCTGGCAACAAAAGTGGAAAGGAATAGCAGCAGATTAAAATAATGAGGCTTTTAGTGGACTTCAGTAGCTTCACATGAGTCACATTTCTCTCTCATCTTTCACCTTCTTTGCCCTGCATAGAACACAGGAAGGAGGGAAATATCTTAACTCTTTAAGCCTTGGTTGAATTCTGCCTTGTACATTTCT
Organism: Australoheros facetus; assembly: GCA_030220045.1. Classification (NCBI taxonomy): domain Eukaryota; kingdom Metazoa; phylum Chordata; class Actinopteri; order Cichliformes; family Cichlidae; genus Australoheros; species Australoheros facetus. The sequence goes on from JASGAU010396999.1 coordinate 8,925, forward strand.
GCTCTTAAATTAGCAGAAAACGACCCCTTTTAAACATCCAGTGATAGATATTAAACTGCCTGCCACAGAATGATAATTAGAGTGGTGGTTGTTTCTGGAACCCCCCCCTTTGCTTTGGCAGCGCTTCTCTAATTTGCAGTGACATCTCCATGGCACAGCAGCCCCTGGGCTGTAGGCGGAGGCGCGGTCATGATGGGGAAAATGGAACCCACTGGGCATTCTCTGCTGGAACTATCATCCCCCGCACACACTCACAGCACCGCCACCATCCTGCTGACATTTTTCTCTCATCACATACTCCTTCATCTCCGCAGCTCCGCTCCACTCATCACTCAGGAGCAGAAAGCAATCCTCTGCTATCTGAGAAAAGTGGACCTTTTTCGTGCCTTTTAATGGACTCCCAGCGGTTGACAGGCTGTACATGCGACTGTATTAACATGGCTACAAGAGCATGTTCAAACATGTACTCCAATGTGTGTGGCAGGCATTCTCCTGAGAAAATACATCATTTTTTTCAAAGGGTCTTTATCATAGAGTACACGTCTTTGAGTTTTGTATACTTGGAGAAGGCTTATCACCGGGTCCTGTGGGTGTGGATGGATGGATAGATAGATACTTTATTGATCCCTTAAGATGCACAATAAATACAAACAATAGGGTAAAAAAATATAAGGGTGATTAATATATGAGCCATCGGGTCATTGTGCAACCAAAGTGAGAGCTGTGTTTGGGTCCTTGGCACATAGTTATGAGTATTTTCAGAGGATATTGGACTCTAATTTCTGGTTTCCCCTCATCTTCACTCCTGTATGTGATTTTCAAGGTGTGACTGGGGCAAGGAGGGAACCACAGAGTTGCATCCTTACTTTTTGTAGAAGATTTGGTTTTGTTGGCTTTAACAGAAGCTAACCTTCTGTGTGTACTGTGGGGGTTTGCAGCTGAGTGTGAAGTAGCTGGGATGAGAGTCAGCACCTCCAAGTCTGAGTAGGGTGTGAGATGAACAGACTGAGCCGTGCAGCATCAGCACTAAATCCTGTTTTTCTGTTTTTGAAATTGTCTGCTGTGTTCTTTCTATGTGTTATCCCAGAGCATTACATAATGCAGTTTTGTCAGACGCCATCTGTGTTTTGCTGTAATGCACGAGGTGTCTTTTTTGCATTCCTTTAGATAGCGTCCTCATTTCAGTCAGATAGGCGGGCAGAGGGGTGATGGTGACTTTAGTCACTGATTTATCAGGATGGAGACCATCATTTGCACTTTTGTGTTTTACGCTTTTTTTTTTTTTATCCACTCAATTATTCATGTCTTTTTGACTCGTTCTTTATTTTTGCCTTCACTCACTGGTTAGGTGTAACTGCTTAGTTATGGTTAGGAAAATGGTCTGGGTTCAAATGTATTCATTTCATACCAGTAACCCTTCTTGCTCTTGTAGCAACAGCCTCAACCGTGACACACCCTTGACTTTGACAAAATAGTGTTAAATTAATCTACAGTGGACGTGGCACCATTCTCTAGTGTGACTTTATGCAGCATCTAACCAAAAACTTCAATCCGGGTAAATTTTCATTACAGTCTCCTAACTTGTTGCTCCGAAGAGCAGATCAGTTATTATTGTCTTTGTCCATAAACTGCAAATGTATTAGCATCTAACTTTGCATTTACTGTATATGTAAGACTTAACACATTTACAGAGAACAATTAAGATGATGTAAGAAAAAGAAATAATCCACAATATAAAAGAATCTAACCTGAGTGTTCAAAAACCATTTGCAGTACTCGGATCTGGAGCGATGCTGTATTGGTGTGCTGTGAACAGGGTTGTGTTTGGTTGGTGTGGAAATGTCAGAATACCCTGAGTGCTGGAAATGTGAAGCTGATGCATGTGTTGTGAGCTTCACTTGCTCAATACACTAAATTTTCTGACAGCGTGCCAAATGAACTTGAGCCTTTGTCTCAACTTGAATTTTGTTGCCCTTTCCTCTTTTTTTTTCATCTTCACCTCTGTCTCCATCCCTCTTTCTCCTCTGTGTCTCTACTGTGCAGGAGGCAATTATAACAGGTCTTCTCCCGGAAACGACCTATTCTGTGACTGTGGCTGCATATACGACCAAGGGTGATGGAGCTCGCAGCAAGGCCAAGGTGGCCACCACCACAGGAGCAGGTATGCAGTGTACATTTATTTGTGTTGCATGTAACTAATACAGCAAATTTGGGGATACATGTTTTTCATGTTTCTGCTTGTTTTGTAAAATATATAAGCCAGATTTATTACCCTCCAGGATTTTCTACTACAGCCTTATTTGTTCTGTTTGTCTATTTTTGAGAGTTCATATTAATTAATGTTGGCTTCATAGATATAAAGATGGATGTAGCCACCAGCTATTAGTTTATAAACCCTTGTTGGGTTTTTTGAAGCCAGAAGTAAGCATATTTGGATGATGGAATTATCATTCCCATCAAGTTTAGTTAGCAAGCCTGCATCCATAAACCGCAGAGGAAAGATAGGCAGGTCCAGATATCTGCTAGTAGTGCTAACATGCAAATAAAATACTAGAATTTAACACACCAAAAACACTTATTGGGGAGTCTGTTAGTACAATTAACTGCACAGCAAGCCATATTATTGCATTAAAAATGCCCCACAAACACTGACGAGAGATCGAGTTTGATCAGTGGAATTAGTGGCAGTGAAGTTTATCAGACAGCTAGTGACATTACCAACCAGTCCTTAATCTAAATGAGTGTTTTTAGGTTTAGCTCGGTATGAGTGCAAAACAGCTTCTTAATTAGAGATAGGAAAACATCATAGTTTGGGTTAAAGGTACAAGGCTGTCATCATGCTTAAAAGTTAGGGTTTTAGTCACAGATCCTCAGATTTGGTAAACTAATTTTTCCAAGGAAATAATGGTCCGGCAGTTTTGCTTAGTAATTACAGATTGTTTGTGACATTCTGGATGTATGCACTTCTGGTTTCTCACTCAAAGTGGAAGCTTATCCTGGGAAGTGTTCATTATAATACAATAAAAGTGGACGTAGCCAGAGTGACTGACTGTCGCTATCTTGGGAATCTCTCAGTAACAAGTATGCCAAGTTCATACGTGCATTTTTACCAAGTTGACTGAGGAGTCAGACATCTGAGGACAGGACACAGCTCACCATATTTGATGACATCACAGCTCAGCTCAGCTCCAGCATGTTTTTTATACTGCCCCTTCCTCCTTTTACTGTGGTTATTATTTACAAAGGCACATGATACATCTAATTACCGAAGTTCTTAAACAAACAAACATCTGGCAGCTTGATAAATCGGTAAATTGAAGTTGACACAGCTACAATCTTGTCTTCTTTTCTGTCACAGAAACAGTAATATTTCTAAACTTTACTCACAGTTTTGGGCACTCTTTTCTGAGATTGCCGCTTTTGAGTTTTGCTCATAATGCATTGAGTCCACACAAGTCACCACCCGATGCATCTGAGCGGAACAAGCATACATCCAGACATTTTGAGCATACTTGACTTGATGCGTACTTTGAATTGAAACCGGACTTCGGCTGTGTAAGTACACACAAGTATACTGAGAAAGGCTCTTGGTTTTTTTGGGTTTTTTTAAACCAGTCACTCACAACAAGTGGATTTTACTAAGAAACTGATGGTACGGCACACTTAAAGCCACTCTAAAAAGCGTACCCTGCTTTGTTGTCTGTTTCACGCTAAAGGGTATCATAATTTACACAGACATACTATATTCAATTAATACTAATAACTGAGGCCATGAACTCATCGGAAAAATATTTGCCAAAAAAATCTAATTAAATGAGAAATAAGGTCATTTTCCCCTTAGACTAATGTACAACTTTGACTTCTTTTGGAACCAGAAGAGTTGCCCCCTGCTGCTCAATAGAGAAACAAACAACAGGTTTAAGGCACTTTTCAGACCCGGAACCTGGACCATCTTTTATATACAGTCTTCTGTCAGAGGTCTAAATAATTATTCTGATGATACAAAGTTGTGCAGCTTCTATCATAATCCTGTGAGTCCTTCGAAAAACAGTTCCCATTCCCTCCAACCAACTGAGACGATAAGCTGTGCCAACAACAGCTGTGTATAAAGTCTTTTAGTGTTATTTTTTAAGTGGTCAAGACATGGGAATGTTTGCAAATGTTCCCTGTGTTGCAGTACCTACAAAGCCTACCATGATGATCAGTACTACTATCGGGAATACCGCTCTGATCCAGTGGCAGCCCCCTAAAGAAATGGTGGGGGAGCATATGGGATACCAACTGCAGTACAAGAGAGTAGAGGAGGAAGCTTTCACCGTCAAACACTTCAAAAAGACAGATGATCATTTCACAGTCACCGGCCTCCACAAGGGAGCCGTCTACATCTTCAAACTGTGTGCCAAGAACCGAGCAGGCAACGGGGAGGAGTATGTAAAGGAGATCAGCACCCCTGAGGACATTCCCAGCAGCTACCCGCAAAATCTGAGCGTGGTTGGCCTAACTGCTACTTCCACTAAACTGGCCTGGGACCCCCCTCCTTTGGCTGAGAGAAATGGGAAGATTGTGAAGTACATGGTGATGTATCGAGACATTAACAGCCCAAACAACAGCACCAACAGTACCACAGATACACACATGACCGTCCAGGGTTTGCAGCCTGACACAACCTATGATATAAGAGTCCAAGCTTTCACCAGCAAGGGCGGAGGACCTATCAGCCCCAGCATCCAGAGCAGGACTATGTCCACCTCCATGCCAGGTGAGAGCCACGGGCTGCGTGCTGCTGTAGCTTCACCATTTACCTCAGCATTCTACACATTTCACACTCCACATTTGATTTAACATCCACGACTTTCAGTTTTATATTTTATTTGAATTAGGGCATAGATATAAAGTTCTGTCCAGTCCACTGAACATAAATAGTTTCAAAGTGTAATACAACTTTAGGAGAAAGAATATTTGAAGTGACCTATTATGTTCATTTTCATCCCCTTATTTTTATTCTTGGACTTTACTAGAGTCATTGTGTATGATAATGATGCAAAATAGGACTGATTTATCTTGTAGTGGAAATTGAATATACTCAGAAGGAAACACAAGTGAATATAATCCACTGAAAACATGGAGAGATTTTATATTATTTATTTATTAACCAGTACCTCTCGCTGGCATTTTCAAACTGGACCCCTGCAGGATTCTACTCCAGAGTTTTTAAACCAGGACTTCCTGACCGTATTTGATGAAGGACACAGCTTTTAGGACACAAATCTGATGAGAGAAACTGGAAAAAACAAAAAGAGCTCATCTGTGCAGAGATGTGAGCAGTCTGCCTAAAACCGTTTGTGAATCTCACAGTATTAAATCCAGTTAGTTCACTGAGTTAGTCCTCACTAAATCATACTATTTGAAAACGTTTACGTTTAGTTATGTGACAATATTTGGTCATGAGGACCATGCCTAGATTCTATTGGTGCATCACACAGATACCTGCTAATTAGCAGAGTTTCACTAATTGGAGCACGTGTTCATGGACCACACAGCAAGCCATATTATTTGTCAAATAATTGTGTTAAAATTGCAATTAAAGCCACCAAAACCACAAAGGTTCAGTTCATTGACTCCAGTAAGCTCACATTAAGCCGAAGGGACATCTGTCAGCTTTGTTGGCACACCTGTCAAAGTTGTCATGCCAATGATAATGTAAATTTTAAGTGTTAATACAATTTAAACAAGTGTATAAAAATTGGCCAGCCAGCCTGAAGTGGGCATTGGAGAAACTGCAGTTTTTTGAGTGAAAATAAAGAAAAACCATTGAGCTAGTCACTGTGCTCAGACTTATATGGTACTGTTCTTGCTTTTATGCATCTCTTCATCAGCACTGAATCATCTCAGTCATATTCACAATCAAATTAACCACCTAATAATCATCCAGATCTTCCCTCAGTGTTTACCAAGAACTTTGGTGTGAAGGCTGTGACAAAAACCTCCGTCCTGCTGACGTGGGAAGTGCCAGAAACCTACAAATCTCAAGTGCCTCTCAAGGTAAGCTTAGCAAACTCTTCCATGCAGACAGAAAACTGGTGAATGGGGGGGCAAAGACCCTGGCAGTAGAGACAGAAAAACTTAAACTATTCAGCTAAGATAATTATTACAGTAGATTGTTTCAGTTCCTACAAGTGCAAGGGGAAAATGAACTGTTACCATTTCATTCTGCTTTAGATTCTGTACAACCAGCAGAGTGTGGAGGTTCAAGGCAACCTGAAGAGGAAGCTGATCACACAGCTGCAGCCAGACACCGATTATTCCTTTGTGCTCATGAGCCGAGGGAACAGCGCCGGCGGCCTCCAGCAGCAGGTCTCCATCCGAACGGCTCCAGACCTGCTGACGGTGAAACCGGCTCGATACGACATAGACGTGGAGGAAGGCGGTAAAGTGACTATCAGCCTGCCTAAGGTCCCCGCTGGAGCGACTGTCAGGTCAGTCGAGACAGTTTGTTTTGACCTTTGTTGGTCCTCTTGTTCATTTCTATGTTGTTAGTGTTTTGGATGTCGTCATGTTGGTTTTTAGGAGGCGGTCTCAAACTCCTGACCCGCGGGCCACATCCGGCCCCGCCCCGTGCTTCTGGTCCGCGATTTGATCTAAAAAATATAAGACAATTTGGCTCTTTAAGTTGCTTTTTTGACATTTCGGTTTCCCCTCCAAATAAGAGGAGTTAGCGAGATGTCAATAACTTAAAAGGGCCAAATTGTCTTATATTTTTGACATCAAATCGCGGGCCAGAAGTAGGGGGCGGGGCCGGATGCGGCCCGCTGGCCGGGAGTTTGAGACTGCTTGTTTGCAAGGATCCATAGACTTGTATAGGTGCATCACAGATACCTGCTAATTATTGCTAAGTAACATAAAAAGGAATACTAGAATTTCCCTCACTGTAAACATGCTGAAAACATACTTTTTAATATGTAGCTGGATATTTTAGCATGAGGAGGTCTACGTACTTTTGGAGCCAACCTCAAGTAGCCACTAGAGGAACTGCAGGTTTTGGCATTTTCATATTGGTTTATTTTTTTGAGCCTCAGAGGTTGATTGACTGCTCAGTGCTCTCAATCCAGTCTCGCAGTGAAACGTGTAAAGGCTCCATATGTTTATCTACATCTCAAATGTAATGAGCCATTTCTTTCTTCTTTTGGTGTGTGTTTTGTATTCATTTTCTGTCCCACCCAAATGTCCCATTTTCTATTTTACTAGTTTACTATGTTGACATAGTAAATCCTCTAACATGAATATTTGCAGGTGGAATTTATGGACATCACACATTTGCTGTGAGAATCACTTTATATATTTGTCCGAAAGTACTTGGTGAACTATGTAGTATTACGTATTACTGCATATATAATAAAACACACCTCAAATGTACTGCTTCAATATTAAAAAGAAACAAACAAACAAAAAAAGAAACATTGTTTGTGCCATGCTGTTCTGCCCAGTGTACACTCTGTGTACGATCAGTTCACATCCATTAAAAAGTGACACCACTCGGGTATTTCATCGGCCATTACAGCCTTTCTTTATTTACTTCTTGTCATGTTTTACCCACTTCACGGCAGGCCAATTATCTGATGCAGAAGTGTTTTTTTTAAGGTCAGAGTACTTTTAAGAGCAAACAAGACAATCAATCCTCCAGCCCAACTGCTCCATGATTACAACAGAAAACCACATGTTTATATTAACAGTGACCCCACTGCAGCTCGCAGCCCTCTCATGTTACCAGAAAGCAATTTGGGAGTTAATCAGCAACAAGAATCCCAATGCAAATGGTGCAATTCAGAAGAAGTTTATTTCATATTATTACCCAGCGTGGTCAAGAAGACAGGCACATAGAAATAATTAATTGTGTTTCAAGTGTTTGTTTCTCTGAAGAAATTGCCCACAAGTAAGCAGTAATTAAGAGGAGTGGAGCCAATGGAGAAAAAAATACTAATGTCCAAAGCAGACCTTTTCATTAGGCTCAGAGCCTCACTGATCCCAGCTGTCTTTAAGAGAGTGTTTAGAAAGTTTATAGAGAAGTTCTATAAGATGTGCTGAAACAGCATTAAAGCTCTGTGTGTTTGGTGTGTAATGATATATGGGTGTGTAATGCAGTTGCTTTATGTGTTTGGTGCAGGTGGTACTACATAGTGGTTGTCCCTGTCACTCCAGCTTCTCTGAGGAGATGGGCAAACCCTGAAGACATGGACATACAAGAGGTGAGTGGACGTCTAGTTCAGTTTGATTTTATTGCTGCAAATAATCTTAATGATGGCTCTTTAGTCAGTTATAATAAGGACAGCGGGCAGTCCTCAGTGATAAACAAAGAGTGTCCCAAAAAAAGGTTGGAAAAGTGATACTAAAAAGAAACAGCTGGAGGAACATTTTGTAACCAATCAGGTTCACTGGCAGTAGGTCAGTAACATGACTGGGTATAAAAGGCAGTTTCTCAGAAGTAAAGATGGCCAGTTTGCAAAGAGAAAAACTACATCTACAAATTATTGAACAATTTCAGGGTAAAGCTCCTCAATGTAAAATTACAAAGAATTTGAATATCTCATCATCAAGGCCAAAAAAAAAAAAAAATCAGTATTGGATGCTCATCTTTGCACCCTCAGGAGCACTGCATCAAAAACAGGCTTGATTCTCTAACAGAAGTCACGGGCTCAGGAACAGTTCCATAAATCATGGTCTGTGAACACAGTTTGTCATGCCATCCATAAATGCAGGTTAAAGCTCTATCATGCAAAGAAGAAGCCATGTGTAAACACGGTCCAGACACGCTGATGTCTTCTCTGAGCCAAAGCTCATTTAAAATGGACTGAGGCAAAATGGAAAACTGTTTTTGTGCTCGCACAAATTTCAGTTCAGAAAACACGCGATGCTGCATCCATAAAGAGGAGCAGGACCATGCAGCTTGTTGTCAGCACTCACTTCAAACGCATCAAAAACCTGCATCTCTGGGGGTGCATTAGTGCAAATGGAATTGCACATCTGGAAAATCACTGTCAGTGCTGAAAGATACATGCAGGCTTTAGATCAACCTTTGCTCCCATCCAGATGAGGCCTTTTTCAGGGACGGCGTGTCTTCATAGTAGAAGAATCTGCCTGCAGTTCAGACCTTTCACCAATTGAAAACATTTAGTGCATCATGAAACAAAAAATACAATAAAGAAGATGCAAAACTGTTGATGAGCAAGAATCCTATAAAAGCTAAGAATGTCCAGTAACTGGTCTTAGGTCCCAGACATTTATGAACTGCACACAGTGGTAAACATAAACATTTCTCTTAAAATTATAATTTTTTTCAGTTTTAACATTTGATATTTTACCATGTCCTGTTATGCGTAAAATATTTGCAAATCATTCCATTCTGTTTATTTGCATGTTTCAAGGTAACCCAAGCCTAAAGTGTAGCAATTTTTGGGGCACCAGGAGACCATATGTGCCGCATGGCGGTGCCCAGGCACAGGTTTGCATCCTGACCTGTTGACATTTGCTGTGTGTCAGCATCCATCTTAGTTGGGGACTAACTCGCTTTTATAGCCAGCCTCTAGTGGCTATAAAAGGAACTGCAGTTTGTGGGACTTAAACGGTGGCAGTTTTCAGAATGAAAGTAAAGTTGGAAAGATGAGTCTCAGACTCTAGTGTCACAGAATCAAGATTTGGATTATGCCTCTGCCACCTCTCCTTGCTCTTTCCAGACTTTTAGTGTAGTTAAAATTACTTATTAGTTCTGTTCTTCAGAGCACAACCAGCAGTAATGGGCTGACGTAAGGTGGAGGAGGCCACCTTACGTCATATGCATGGTACTGATAACATTTAAAATGGGTGATTAAAGCAGCTAAATGAGATCCTCCTCTTATTTCTTGTGTTATTTGCGCCATTTCTTCTCTGAAAAAGGCTGAAAAACACTGAGATAAAGTGTAAGTTATCGCAGTACATGTATGTCTCCCAGGTGACACAATGCAGTTTTTGTACCTTGAATCATCAGTATCAATCCAGTGTTCAATGAGCTGCCCTTGGAACAGGAAATATCTCCAGTAGTATAAATGGGATTATTATAGTTTAGTGGCACCCTGGCAGATTTTGAAACACCACTGACACATTATGATCCAGAAACACTGTGATTGTGAATCAGCTTTCTCAAACCGTCCTCTTGTGGAGATTACAGAAGAATGCCGCATTCTTCAGCTTTTTATAGCACTGCCTGATATCATTCCATGCTTTGTGTTTTAGCTTTTTCATCTAGATGGCTCCATGCTGAATTTTCACAACCAACCAGACTAAAAAAACTGAAGCCCCTCTAGCATCCCTGAGGCTACAAAATTCATTACACACAACAATATGAAACGGTTGGGGGGGGGGGGCAAACAATATTCCAATGATTTTTACTCTTCTCACAATCATGCAGTTAGAGATACTGAAACACTAAATGTGAATGTGGTCAGAAGCTGTTGAACAAAAATGTTGTTTACAACTGAAAATGTTGATCTAAGACTAAATGGAGGCAGTTAAAGAAGAATCATGGGGCTTTATTTGGAATCAGAAATATTTGGGCTGTTACGTATGCTGTATACAGAGTATTCCAGTGATGGTGGGAAAAGGAAATTATATTCAGTGAGTAAATATATATGTTTCTATTTTCACTTCAGTTTTATTTGCACAGCACTGCTTCTCACAGCACTTAGTGCTGAATGGAAAAGATGCTACACTATTAGAGAGAACCCTAAGACAGTCGGCTATCAGCAAATGCTGAGCAAGAATTCCCTTTTTAACAGCTCGAGACCTTTGCCTGAACGAGGGAGGGGCAGCCATCTACAGCAATGGTTTGGGGGGGGACACATGAGGGAGAAAACATGAACTATTCTGATTCATTCCCAGCAACCCAGATAGACATTTAAATTTGTGAGGTCACTATTACCTCACACATTGTGTTTAAATAATGGAATGACTACTGCTTTAAAGCAGCTGGCAATCTGGCCATTGCTATCCTGGTCTTTCCTCTAGGAGTATCTAAGAAGATATATTTTGGCAGAAGGGAGAAGCTAGGTAGGTAGCTCAGGGGCATCAGGTATTCCTTGTTAGTTATAATCAGTTGATATGCTAGCTCTGGTTAGTGAAAAAAAATATATATAAAAAAACGTTTAGTGCAAAAAAAAAAAGATCTTGAGTTTAGTCTGGTCTAGATCGTCTCTGGAGCTTGAAAAAAGGCGACTGGACTTCTTTTTGTATCTTGAAGACGTTTCACCTCTCATCCGAAAGGCTTCTTCAGTTCTCAACCAAATGGTGGAGAGACCCAGGTATTTGAACCCCTGTGGGCGTAGTCCCTGGAGGTGATTATGACCCTCTATTG